>JAIUZE010045539.1:0-77896 GCA_022085475.1 Heliosperma pusillum | reverse complement strand
TTTGCTATATCACGTATGTCAATGCTCATTTTCTTTTGTTTATATCTTTAGTTACGTATTATTAAAAATCTGTACTCGGTAAGACAATTTAAACAAGATCTCACATGACTATATTTTATGTTATATATTAAAAGTTATATTAAAGATTCTACTCACCTATGAATAGTGCCCAAAAAAAGAAAACATATACAATCAAATGAAACGGAGGAAGTATAAAATTCGAAACTATGCAATTTGTTGTAATACAGCAGACATTACAAGAAACTACCAGTCTACAACTAAGCTACTTAGACTAATTTTATCCACAGACCCATCTTCAGACTTCTAACCCTGCCACCTCAGCTTTCCACTAACTTTTTATTCTCAGAATCAGACCCATACACTCTCAGAGTCATTCAAAAATATCACTTTATCCTCAGACTCATTTCAGACTTTGCCACCTCAACTTTCCACTTACTTATTTTACTTAATTTATTTCATTAATTCAATATTTTACAATAGTTTTATGATGGCATATTTTCCACTTAACTTAAATAAATCAAATATTAAATTAATCTTAAGATATTTTTTTTAATACCGGCATATATATTGATAAAAGAAATTTTGTGTTGCGTAAGACGCATGCTATCCGTCTTGCGTAAGACGGATACTATCCGTCTAAAGCTTAAGATGTGTTAAATACTACAAAGTGGTGGTAATAAAGACAATTTTTTTTGTATTTTATAGGCAACAAGTGGGGTGATTTAATATGTATTTGATCCGTCTTGAGCTTAAGACGGATAATGACCGTCTGAAATAATAATTTGTGTTTATTCTATATGTAAAATCTGCTATATATATTAATACAATAAGACTCATTTACTATTTACAAGTCTGAACAAGGGTCTGGGAAATCAAAGACTCATGCTCAGACTCTACCCTCAGACCCACTACTTCATCCGTTGATACTTGCAAAAGTCTGCAAGTCTGAAGCTCAGACCCACCTTCAGTCTGAAGCTCAAACACGTATAAACTTAGTCTTAGTGTACACGTTAACGTCTTTATTGTGTTTGAATGATTATAACAGTAATATCATTGATTCACTTAAACAAACAAACAAACCAACCAAAACTACACGTTGAGTGGACTTAGCTGTGCAAATGCTAGGGGAAGTACTTTAGAAGACTTTGACTAAGACTTTGACTAAGACTTTGACTAATTATGTAATGACTGATAAGTCTTCTTTTTTTAGTACCAACGGAAGAAAGGATCAATTAGCAAGTAGCATATTCTCCGCATATTGCGAGAGGGTACTATCCGTTTTCAGCGTGTAACGAATAATGTCTGTCTGCAGTGACTCAGTGAGACTAGCTGATTCTCATCACCCATGGAAAAAGTGTTTGGTGTGGATGATTTATGGATACCCTTAAGGCCTTACTTATATCATGCACGCATCTAATGACACAATAGTATTATTAGATTATTATACGGATGTTTTTGAGTTATATTGTAATTTTTTGAGCTTAGCGTTTAAATGAACGAATTCGTAAATTTTATATTAAAGTTCATAATTTTTAATACAAAACTTAAAATTTTATTACTTCCTCCGTTCCATTTGATTGTATACGTTTGCTATATCACGTATGTCAATGCTCATTTTCTTTTGTTTATATCTTTAGTTACGTATTATTAAAAATTTGTACTCGGTAAGACAATTTAAACAAGTTTTCACATGACTATATTTTATGTTATATATTAAAAGTTATATTAAAGATTCTACTCACCTATGAATAGTGCCAAAAAAAGCAAACGTATACAATCAAATGAAACGGAGGAAGTAAATAATTCAAAACTATGCAATTTGTTGTAATACAGCAGACATTACAAGAAACTACCAGTCTACAACTAAGCTACTTAGTGTACATGTTAACGTCTTCATTGTGTTTGAATGATTATAAAGTAATATTATTGATCAGTCACTTAAACAAACAAACAAACCAACCAAAACTACACGTTGAGTGGACTTAGGTGTGCAAGTGCTAGGGAAGACTTTGACTACGAATTGAGAATACTTTGACTAATTATGTTATGACTGATAAGTCTTCTTTTTTAGTACCAACGGAAGAAAGGATCAATTACCAAGTACACTCTCCATTCAAGGCCAAATACAACATTTTTTTTTGACACTATTCATGAATAAAAAGAATCTTTACGATTTCTTACAATATGTAAAATAAAATATGGTCATGTGAGATCTTGTTTGATTCCACTCTATAAGTACAATAAGAATAACAAATTTTTATATTTTTTGTGATGTAAAGCTCGAGATATTTACGTTATAATTTGTATCTTGGCAAACGTGTAAAGTAAAAATGTTTTGTTTGGACTTGAATGGAGGGAGTAGCACATCCTCTACCATATTGCGAGAGGGGTACTATCCGTCTTCAGCTTGTGACAGATAATGTCCGTCTTCAGTGAGACTAGCTGATTCTCATTAACCTTCCATATTTTCTTTTTAGTCAATTCGGTTAACCTTCTCTATTTCTTTTTCTGTGTGAAGGGTTTGGATTCCAAGTACCTAAGAGGGGGAGGGGGTGAATTAGGTACCACTTTAAAATTTTCAACTTAATCTTTATTGATTAAAGAAAGTTGATAGTTGTTTAAGAAGAACAAATGAATACACTAAATGAACAAGGTTATCAAGAGTGTATTGCTAAATTATAAAGTTGCTGTAAAGTGAAAGTTACAGTGAGTCTGACTGTTACTTGTTCGTTTTAGCAGATGAAGTAAAGGCTACAATACGAAAGTAACAGTATTCGAGACTGTTGCACTGAACAGAAATGCGAAACAAACAAGTAAAGAAAAGTGCAGCGGAAATAAAACAAACAAGAGATTAACACAGGAGTTTTGAATTGGTTCAGCCACTTGAAAGGCCTACGTCCAATCTTCTTCTTATTGATTCAATTAAGTAATCTACTCCGACTACCTAAGACCCTTACAATAAAAAGGACCAACAACCTACTCCGGTTGCGAAATGAGTTTAAGACTACTCCGTCTCAAACGCGACTCTTTATCTAAGAAAGTTACAAGATCAAATTCCCTGATTTTGTTCTTGTGAAAAGAACGAAGGCGAATTCATTAAGATCTAACTATTCTAGATAGAAGAGTACAATACTTAAGGCAACAGTTGTCATGTCTGTGACTTTTGAAGACTTTGAAGAATTTTTGCAAAGATTAAAATCTTAAAACTTTGAAAGCAATTTGCAATGAAATGTGTTTTGTTTTCTCAGGAAAGTCTTGAGCAAATGTGTGAAGAGTGCTTTCTTATTTATAGAGAGGGAGATGATTTGAGATGATTAAAGAATTCCTTTGAGAGAGTCAACTTTTCAAGCAAAGAAACAAAGGAGTTTTGCTATTTAGAAAGTAGTGCATAAACATCAAAGTGTGAATCAAGGTATGCAGTAGACTTTCAACTTTTCTGATCATCTTTTGAAAACAAAAGAGTAAGGACAAGAGGGTTTAAGATAAGAGCCAAGCAACCCTTTTTGCAAATAAGAATTAGTCTTATGCCTTTTAAGGAAAATGATTTGGAAAGATTCCCCTACCTTCTTGTTTTCTTTCAAACCCTTTCATTCAATAAATCAAAACATTTGAGGATCATTCTCAGGAGAAATAGATTGCAAAGTGAAGATTCGAAATCGATTTATAAAAGAGTCGACAGACATGAGCAACAGTACTTACGACTGTTGCTGACCTGTTGAGGCAACAGTCGTACGTACTGTTGCAGTTGCAAGTATAGTATTCTTCTATCTTTACAATTAGATGACTTTTTACAACTCGATTTTTCTTGGGCATTCAACACTTCATCAACTCTTCATCAACTCTTGCTTGGAGATTAGTCTTGCTTGGAGATTCATAATTTTCCTGAAAACTTAACTAAGAGGCACATATTAATTAGGCATGTCATCATCAACAAACTAGCTCAACAAATTCCCCCTTTGATGATGACAAGCCTTAAAAACACATAATCCTAAAATTAAGTTCCCCCTAAAAAGGTCGGTCCAAAGCAAACACTTTCAACGACTACACACATAGAAAGATGACAATAATAAGCATATGACAAACAAAACCAAGAGAGTTAGATAGCAAGATAATTCTACTAGGCAACAAGCAAGAGTTAATCAATGATATGCTCATCTAGTGTGTGTTTTTTCATTTCCCCCTCTTGACATCATCAAAAGGGCAATGATACTCTCCTCGGACACAAATTACTCATGCACAACATATCATAAAAACCGCACTAAATAGGCTATAATGGTAGTTTCAACAAAACAAAGATTTAACAACAAGGTTAACCAAGTTCAACAAGACCAAACATAGTTTAATAGTACACCACTATAGAAGAAAAGGCAAGTTTAGGCTATGTGGTGAAGGGTAAAATGAGGTAGGGTTTTTAATTTACACCACCAAGGCAAAAGGGCATCATCCAAGTCAAGTGATAAAACATGTTTAAGCATTGTCTTCACCATTGTCTTCACCACCACCCACATCAATCCCTTTGAATAAGAAGCCCACTTTAAGCATTTTGGATGTGGTTTAGTTTACATCCCCAAGCTTCCCTTTACTAACTTTCAACATCATTTTCCCTCAATTTTCTATGTGATCATACAATCCTTGCGATTCCACACTTTCTTGCACCAAACATCCTCTGGCCTTAAGCATGATCGAAATCAAAATTCCAAAAGCCGACCTTTTTTTTTTTTTTTTTTTTTGTCAATCCTTCAGTTTATTGGACAAAGTGGCAGATCTTGTGAGCATAAGATTATGGAGGCTGATCTTGCATTAACTTTGGCAAATAAGTAACTGGACGTCACATTCACTTGGACCGTTGCATAGACCAGTCTGTATGTCACATTCACTGGGACTGTTGCATAGACCAGAAGGATTTCATTCGCCCTTTTTGTGCCGGCTTGAACTTTCTTGCGGATCAATGAGGCCATTTTGAGCAAGATTTGGTTTTGATTCTTTGAGTGGTTGTAGAACACAAGGGGACTCGGAAATGATGGGCTTATCGAGTGAAGAACAAAAAAGGGAATTGGTGGATTCAAGGGTATTTTGGATGATGAGTTTGATTTAACAGGGAAGGGTTTTATTTTTGAGGGGTAAGTATCCTTTGATTATGGTAGGTGTAATTATCAAACATTGAGTGGTCAAGTTGGTCGAAGTACCATTAAAAACATAAGTGTGCAGGTTAATTATAATAAATCATGACACAAATAAATTAGAATAAAGAAGAGTATACTTACATGCCAATTCTCGTCAATCATGCAAGGGATTAGATACACACACACAAGAATCACATACAATTAATTAAACCAATTTCTAAACGAAGTTTCTCAAATTGTTCTCTTGCTAGTGGTTTCGTAAAAATATCCGCTATTTGATCTTCGGTTTTGCAAAAAATAAGCTTAATATGTCCTTTCTCTACGTGATCACGAAGAAAGTGATGACGAATCTCAATATTCTTAGTCCTAGAGTGTTGAATGGGATTTTTGGAAATGTTTATGGCACTAGTATTATCACACATAATAGGAATAGAGTCATAAATCATACCAAAATCTTGAAGTTGTTGACGTACCCAAAGAAGTTGTGAGCAACAATGAGCGGCACTAACATATTCGCTTTCGGCCGTTGAAAGAGCTACCGTATTTTGTTTCTTTGAACCCCATGAAACGAGACAAGGTCCAAGGAACGTGGCAATACCGGAGGTGCTCTTTCGGTCCACCGTACATCCCGCAAAGTCGGCATCGGAAAATCCTACAAGATCAAGGGGACAATACAACGGATACCACAAGTGGAGATGTTGGGTTCCAATCAAATATCGAAGAATTCGTTTGACGGCTTTGAAATGGGATTCTTTCGGATTTGATTGGAACCGAGCACATAAACAAACGCTAAAGAGAATGTCGGGACGACTAGCGGTTAAGTAAAGAAGAGATCCAATCATACCTCTATACACCTTGTCACTTACATTTTTGCCGTTCTCATCCTTGTCCAACTTGGACGTAGATACCATAGGTGTAGAGTATGATTTAGCATCCGTCATCCCAAATTTCTTAAGCATTTCTTTAATATACTTTTGTTGATGAATTAGGATTCCTTCTTTAGTTTGTTTAATTTGAAGTCCAAGAAAGAATCCTAGTTCACCCATCATGCTCATCTCGAATTCCGATTTCATTAATTCGGAAAAATACACACAAAGAAGCTCATTAGTTGCACCAAATATAATGTCATCGACATATACTTGCACAATCAACAGTCCATCAGACTGTGACTTTATGAACAAAGTTTTGTCCACGGATCCTCTTCTAAACCCGTTTTCAAGTAGGAATTTTGACAATCTATCATACCAAGCACGAGGTGCTTGTTTTAAACCGTAAAGAGCTTTGTCCAACTTGAAAACGTGATTAGGAAAATCATTATCCATAAAGCCCGGGGGTTGCTCAACAAAGACATCCTCTTCTAAATAGCCATTTAGAAAAGCGATTTTAACATCCATTTGGAAGAGTTTAATGCCTTTGTGAGCCGCAAAAGCAATAAGTAATCGTATGGCCTCAAGTCTAGCTACCGGTGCATAGGTTTCATCATAGTCAATACCCTCTTGTTGATTGTAACCTTGCACCACTAGTCTAGCCTTGTTCCTTACGATTTCTCCGGAATCATCAAGCTTGTTGCGAAAGACCCACCTAGTACCAATGACGATACGATTGGGTGGCCTAGGGACCAAGTGCCATACCTCATTTCTCTTGAATTGATTGAGTTCTTCTTGCATTGCAATTACCCAGTCAGCAACAGTCAGAGCGACTGTTACATTGGCAGGTTCAATTTGAGAGAGAAATGCATTGTGTGCACAGAAGTTGTTGAGAGAGGCTCTTGTTCTTATTCCAGATCTGATGTCACTTGTCAGATTTGACAAAGGATGTGAGTTTTGATGTTTCCACTTCTTTGGCACGAAGGGGACTTCTTCCCTTTCAACAGCAACAGTCTGAGTGACTGTTACTTCCTGGTCGGATGTTGGTCCTTCATCAGAGTTGGAGGACTCTCCCTGTTCAACAGTCAGAGGGACTGTTACAGTCTGGGAGGTAGAAGCAGTAGCAGAGTTACTGTTGATTCCCCCTGAGTTGATGCTGTCTGTAACAGGTAACAGTCTCTGCGTCTGTTGCTGATCAATGATATTCGAATTGTTCAAGGCTCCTTCTTGATTAAACACAAAGTCTTCTCGCACAAGCCCAATCTCGAATTCATCATCTTCCTCATCAATTTGTACCTGCTCAAAGAGACTAGATTCATCAAAAATGACATGTACACTTTCCTCAATCAACATAGTCCTCTTGTTGTAAACTTTGTAGGCCTTGCTATGATTAGAATAGCCAATAAAAACCGCTTCATCGCTACGTGGATCAAATTTACCCAAATTATTTTTACCATTGTTGTGAACAAAACATTTGCTACCAAAGCATCTAAAGTATGAAATGTTGGGCTTTCTTCCACGTAGTAATTCATATGGTGTTTTATTGAGTAGACTTCTTACCATGACTCGATTATGAATATAGCAAGCGGTGTTTACCGCTTCGGCCCAAAAGTTTCGAGGAAGCTTACTACACAATAACATGGTTCTAGCCATGCCTTCAAGAGTTCTATTCATGCGTTCAACAACGCCATTTTGTTGTGGAGTTCTTGGGGCGGAGAAATTATGATCAACACCATTGTCATCACAATAAGCACCAAATGATGAGTTTTCAAATTCGGTTCCATGATCGGTTCGAATGGAAACAAGTTTTAAATCAAGTTTGTTTTGAATCTTTTTCAACCAAATTAAAAACTCATCAAATGCCTCATCTTTGGAACTCAAGACCAATGCCCAAACAAATCTACTATAATCATCAACAATGACACACACATAGCGACTCCCTCCTCTACTACGGGTTCTCATGGGTCCACATAAATCAATGTGCAAGAGTTGTAGTGAACGAGAGGTACTCACAACCTTTTTCGATTTGAAGGAACTTCTAACATGTTTGCATTTAGCACATTCATCACAAATTTTATCAAGATCAAATTTTATGTTAGGAAATCCTTCAACCAAGTCAAGTCTCTTGAGAGTATTGAGAGTCTTAGTACTTACATGTACAAATCGTTTATGCCACAACCAAGGATCATTTTTCATTACACTCATACAAGACATAGTATGTCCGGATAAAGTGTTTAAATCGGTTAGGTAGACGTCTTTCACTCGTCTACCTTCAAGTATTACCTCATGGGTTGTGGCATCAATGATTCGACAAAGACTAGCACTAAATTCGACCAAGTTACCTCGGTCACACAATTGAGAAATGCTAAGGAGATTGTGCTTCAAACCTTTGACAAGCCGCACATTGTCGACACAAAGTAACGATGACTTACCAACCTTCCCAATGCCTATTACTTCACCTTTCTTGTTGTCACCAAACGTTACCGTGCCACCATCATAAGCTTCAAGTGAGAGAAATTGGCTTTTGTCTCCCGTCATGTGACGAGAACATCCACTATCCAAGTACCAATTGCGGCCGCCTCTCACCAAGCCCTTAGCCTTAAGATATTTTACCTCATTGTTGGACTCGGAATCGGATTCATCCGGATGTGCCATAAGACACCTAAGAGACTCACTCCTAGCAAGTTTATGTGTTTTATTTTTGAGATTGTTTGTCAAACACATTTTAGCATCTAGTTGCTCCTCGATGGGTTCATCGTCCTCGGAGTCGGACATGCCCCAAATGGCGGACATGACTTTATGCTTGAGTTCTCTTTTGGCCGTGTCTCTTCTATCCTTAGATTTGATGTCATTCCATTTTGGGCATTCTTTAATTAAGTGACCTTTGTCACCACATTTGAAACATCCCATAGCGGAATTCGGTCGTCTCTTAGGAAATCGTTTTCTAGCATGGTTCACCTTGAAATTTTTGAATCCTTGGCCATTGACCATCCCAACAAGGTTTCTTGAGAACATGGCAAATTCATCTTCCTCTTCTCCTTCCTCATCACTTGAGGTGGATTTAAGAGCAAGTCCTTTTCCCTTTGAGGTCTCACAAGGAGCATTGTCGAGATTTAACTCGTGTGCAATTAGGGACCCCATTAGTTCATGAAAGGTCAATGTGGTTAGGTCTCTAGCCTCTTCAATAGCGGTGACTTTTGGTTGCCATTTAGCGGTAAGACTACGAAGAATTTTTCGAATGATGTCCTCGGACTCGAAAGTTCTTCCTAGACTTTTAAGCTCATTAATAATGCTAGAAAAACGAGAGGCTAAACTATTGATGGACTCGTCCTTCAACATATGGAACATCTCATATTTTTTTTATGAGAAGGTCTATACGTTGTTTCTTAACTTGTATGGTTCCCTCGTGTGCGAGTTCAAGGACGTCCCATATTTGCTTAGCCGTCGTACAACCGGATATACGACTCACTTCCTCCTCACCAACACATCGTTGAAGAATAGTCATGGCTTTGGAATTTTTCTCGACCAATTTAAAATCATTTTCATTGTAATCTCTTTCGAGTTTGACGGTAGAATATCCCGTCATCATGTCCTTATCTTCAACAATGAGTGGTCCATCTTTGATGATTCTCCAACATTGGTAATCAATACTTTTGATGTAGTGTTCCATTTTGAGTTTCCACCATCCAAAATTCTCACCGGTAAAGACCGGGATCTTGGAGTACTTTGAGGAATCCATAGGCCTAGAATCAAACTCAAAGGCGATTAGCCTCGATCAAGAGCACGAGGCTCTGATACCAATTGAAGGGTTTGGATTCCAAGTACCTAAGAGGGGGAGGGGGTGAATTAGGTACCACTTTTAAAATTTCAACTTAATCTTTATTGTTTAAAGAAAGTTGATGGAGTTAAGAAGAGTAAATGGATACACTAAATGAACAAAGTTATCAAGAGTGAATAGCTAAAGTAATAAGTTGCTGTAAAGAGAATGTCACAGTGAGTCTGACTGTTACTTTGTTCGTTTTAGCAGATGAAGTAAAGGCTACAATACGAAAGTAACAGTATTCGAGACTGTTGCACTAGACAGAAATGCGAAATACACAAGTAAAGAAGAGTGCAACGGAAATTAAACAAACAACAAAAATAACACAGGAGTTTTGAATTGGTTCAGCCATTTTGAAAGGCCTACGTCCAATCTTCTTCTTATTGATTCAATTAAGTAATCTACTCCGACTACCTAAGACCCTTACAATAAAAAGGACCAACAACCTACTCCGGTTGCGAAATGAATTCGAGACTACTCCGTCTCAAACTCGACTCTTCTTCTAAGAAAGTTACAAGATCAAATTCCCTGATTTTGTTCTTGTGGAAAGAACGAAGGCGAATTCATTAAGATCTAACTATTCTAGATAGAAGAATACAATACTTAACGCAACAGTTGTCATGTCTGTAACTTTTGAAGACTTTGAAGAACGTTTGCAAAGATTAAAAGCTTAAGAACTTTTGAAGAAAATTTGCAAAGCAGTAAGTTTGATTTCTCTGGAAAGCCTTGAAGAAATGAGAGAGGTGAGCTCTCTATTTATAGAGGAAGAAGTGATTTGAAAAGGTTAAAGGAGAGCCTTGAGAAAGTCCACTCTCAAGCATGTGGGCAAAGTGAATGTCCTTGCATAAAGCTTTCACAAGATACAAAGTGTCTCAGAAAAGAGGGCTGCTCAAGATGCAGGAAGAGGTTTTACCCTTAGTGAAAGTCATAAGATGACAAACTCAGATGGGAACAAGCCAAATGTTGCTTTTCTTTTTGAGAAAAAGTTTGTTTGTGCAAATGAGGAAAACCACTTTCAAATGATTCCTTCTTATCACCTTCAAATCACGTTCAAAATCATTTTAAGAATGGTTCAAGTAACTTTTCAAAAGCAGCAGGAAGATTTTGATTTAGAAAGTCTTTGAAAAGTTTCAGACATGTGCAACAGTCGTCCTCACTGTTACACTGAACAAGTGAGGTAACGGTCGCCAAGACTGTTGCATTTGTAAGTACCATACTCTTCTACCTTTACAATAGACGACTCTTTACAACACGATTCTTCTTGGGCATTTCAACTCTTCATCTACTCTTGCTTGGAGATTGGTCTTGCTTGGAGACTCAAGATTTCCTGAAAACTTAACTAAGAAGTATACATTAGTTAGGCTTGTCATCATTAATCAAAATCGGGTCATCAAGCACCAACTTCTCAAACTAGATCTCCAACCATCCATTTTGGCCAACTGTGAACTTCTACTAAAAAAGGCTGTCATTCATAACCCGCGGATCTATACGAGTGAATGGTACTCTTCCTCTCCTGCTTTTACCACTTTCGGCGACGCCATTGATGCTCAAGGATGGGGCACGTTGCTTGAGACTCCACATCCGGTATATGTTAGTGAAATCCTCCAGTTCTATGCAACAGTCCGAGTGTCTGACTCTTTGACACTATCTGCCCGAGTCAATGGTAAGTCATTTTCCATCACTCCTGCTTTCCTTGCTGATGTTCTTGGAGTGACCGATGATGGTTACGATAAAATTCCCTCTGACAAAGTCTGGCCAGTTCTTCAATATGCTGCCCCCTTAGATGTGGCTAAGACTTTAATGCCCAAAACCAAAGTTTGCACCACTCTTAAATCCAAAAAATTGCTCACCCAACACCGTCTTCTGTTCAATCTCATCTGTCGAACCATCTACCCCTCAAATGACCGTGGAAAACTCTCAATAGCCAAACAGTACCTTGTCTTTCACCTAGCCACCCACAAACAAATCAGCCTACCCCGACTTATGTGTCACCGAATATCCGTCCTAGCCTCCAAAATTCAAAAAAGGAGCTTCCCTCTCAAAGACCTTCTTCGTCTTCCCTATGGCCTCTGGATCTCCCTAGCTCTAAAAGCTAAGGGTGTACTGACTGATAAAACCGTGGGGTCTCTCGGCCTTTATGATGTTATGACCACGGGGAACTTGGGTAAAATGATGCTAAAAGAATCAAAAGGAATACTAGAGGATGTGAAATTCGCCAAGGATAAGGTCGTGGAGGTAGCCTCATCTAGCAAAGGTGGGGCTCATGAAGAAATGTGTGGGATTATTTTGGCTGAGATTCGGGGTTTAAAGACTTGGGTCGAGGAAAAGTTGGATGTGCTTCAACAATTAGTAGATTCTACCAAAGGTGAAGTGGACATTCTGTCAAATATTATCAAAGATAAGTATGGTGTTGCAAGTGACGAGGACGGCTCAGAGGATGGCTCGGATGAAGAATGATCCTGTTTTAACCCTTCCCTACTTATTTTAACCTTATCTTATTCTATTTTGGTGGTGTAATTTAACACTTGATCCTTTTTTAACACATCTTTCTGGTGGTGTAACTATGAACATGTTTTATCTGTGTTGACTATGTCATTTTGACCTATCTAGTGCGGATTTTGTGCTATCTTGTGCATTTGTGTTCTGTGTCCGGGATGAGTATCGTTGCCCCTTTGATGATGTCAAGAGGGGGAAAAGGCTAAACACACATTACATAAGCATATCTTTGATTAAACTCTTGCTTGTCGACTTAGTAGAATTATCTTGCTTACTAACTCTCTTGGTTTTGTTTGTCATATGCTTACTACCGTCACTTTACTATATGTGCTATCATTGAAATCTTTTGCTTTGGACCGACCTTTTGAGGGGGAACTTATCTTTAGATTTATGTGTTTTTAAGGCTTGTCATCATCAAAGGGGGAATTTGTTGAGCTAGTTTGTTGATGATGACATGCCTAATTAATATATGCTTCTTAGTTAAGTTTTCAGGAAATCAAGAATCTCCAAGCAAAGACTAATCTCCAAGCAAGAGTAGATGAAGAGTTGAATGCCCAAGAAGAATCGAGTTGTAAAGAGTCGTCTATTGTAAAGGTAGAAGAGTATGGTACTTACAAATGCAACAGTCTTGGCAACCGTTACCTCACTTGTTCAGTGTAACAATGAGGACGACTGTTGCACATGTCTGAATCTTTTCAAAGACTTTCTAAAACAATATCTTCCTGCTGCTTTTGAAAAGTTACTTGAACCATTCTTGAAATGATTTTGAACGTGATTTGAAAGTGATAAGAAGGAATCATTTGAAAGTGTTTTTCCTCATTTGCACAAACAAACTTTTTCTCAAAAAGAAAAGCAACACTTGGCTTGTTCCCATATGAGTTTGTCATCTTATGACTTTCACTAAGGGTAAAACACTTCCTGCATCTTGAGCAGCCCACTTTTCTGAGACACATTGTATCTTGTGAAAGCTTTATGCAAGGACATTCACTTTGCCCACATGCTTGAGAGTGGACTTTCTCAAGGCTCTCCTTTAACCTTTTCAAATCACTTCTTCCTCTATAAATAGAGAGCTCACCTCTCTCATTTCTTCAAGGCTTTCCAGAGAAATCAAACTTAATGCTTTGCATATTTTCTTCAAAAGTTCTTAAGCTTTTAATCTTTGCAAACTTTCTTCAAAGTCTTCAAAAGTTACAGACATGACAACTGTTGCGTTAAGTATTGTATTCTTCTATCTAGAATAGTTAGATCTTAATGAATTCGCCTTCGTTCTTTCCACAAGAACAAAATCAGGGAATTTGATCTTGTAACTTTCTTAGAAGAAGAGTCGAGTTTGAGACGGAGTAGTCTCGAATTCATTTCGCAACCGGAGTAGGTTGTTGGTCCTTTTTATTGTAAGGGGCTTAGGTAGTCGGAGTAGATTACTTAATTGAATCAATAAGAAGAAGATTGGACGTAGGCCTTTCAAAATGGCTGAACCAATTCAAAACTCCTGTGTTATTTTTCTTGTTTGTTTAAATTCCGTTGCACTTTTCTTTACTTATGTATTTCGCATTTCTGTCTAGTGCAACAGTCTCGAATACTGTTACTTTCGTATTGTAGCCTTTACTTCATCTGCTAAAACGAACAAAGTAACAGTCAGACTCACTGTGGCGTTCACTTTACAACAACTTATTACTTTAGCTATACACTCTTGATAACCTTGTTCATTTAGTGTATCCATTTACTCTTCTTAACTCCATCAACTTTCTTTAAACAATAAAGATTAAGTTGAAATTTTTAAAGTGGTACCTAATTCACCCTCTCCCCCTCTTAGGTACTTGGAATCCAAACCCTTCACATTTCAACTTTATTTTTTCTTAGCTTAGTTGTGCCCAGATCTTATTTCTTACTAAGCCTTATTTGATAACTCCAGCACACATTTCATAAGATTCACACAAATGTATGAACCTTATAAAATGTAGTTTTATGTCAAAACTTCACTATAATATCATTTAACTCCTTAACGTTGTTCAATTACTTCATTATATATAAAAATATGCTTTATAGTGTTTACCAAATTTTATACCTTTTCTAAAGCTAAATGACCAAAACAATCTTGCATTCTTGCTAGAGTTGCCCAATAGTGCAAATCGACCCGACCAACCAGCAACCCGCCCTACGAGCCATGTCAATATCCAACCCGTCCAACTGCCTAAGTCCTAACCGCAATCCTCCAGACCGACCCAACCCTTATGATTAGGCCAGGTTGATGCAGCTAACCCAACCCGCAACCACCTCTCGGAATCGCAACTCATCCTATCGCTGTCTCATAATTCTCCCACCCCCATCCAACCAAATTCTAAACTCCTACAAGGCCAATACATAAGTTGTGATCAGTATCATGCCATGTCAACTCTTCAAATTTTGCGACAATTACAAATTTACAATTCAAGATAAGAAATTTGTATCACATTTTTGTAAACCTATTTAAAACCACAACTTATTTTCCTCTCTCTCATGTACACCAAACACCCCAAAATAAAAAAAAAATAAAAAACAGTATTTTATTACATTACAACAGTATTTTATCCACATAATAACTAAACAAAAAGCCCTCAACTTTCTCACTAAAAACTCTCAAAATTGAGAACCCAGAATTATATTTTAGGGAAGAATTCTGGGTATTGATTAGATTTTTGAACTGGTTATTCTAGTTTTTAGGTCTGCATGGTTAAGCAATACAGAGGGGAGAATTTCTTATTAGGGTACTTGAAGAAGAAAGAAAGAGGAAAGCTTGAAGAAGAAGAAGAAGAAGAAGGTATTTTTGTTCAACAATGGCGGGTGGTGGAGCTATGTTTGCTCAGTTATTACCACTTTCTTCTACTCCTCCCCGCCATTATTTCTCTCAACGGTATTCTTTTCCGCCATTGCTGCGGTCTCAATTACGACGTCGTTTCGATTCTCGACGATGGTTGAGTGTTTCCCACTCTTACCTCAGGTAATTGTTCTGGAATCATAGTTTGGTTTGCGGGTTTTTTATTTTTTATTTGGTGAAAGTGTGTGTTTTTGTGTGTATAGTAAGTCTTGCTTAAGACGGTATTATCGGTCTGAAGCTTAAGATAAGTCAAATACTAACACATGTAAATAAAGACAAAATTTTGTATTTTCTAGGCAACAAGTGGGTTGGTATGTATTTGACCCGTCTTAAGCTTAAGACGAATAGAGTCCGTCTTAAATGAGAATTTGTGTTGTGTTTAATTAGTGGCATTACATTTTAATGGGGAATGAATTGATGTATATGGTGATTGATTTCGTTTGGTTGTTTTGAAATATCTCTCTGTGTTGCTAACACGGGCTACCTTGCCATTTGTGGGAGCCCTTTACGCATTGAGGCACTGGGGTAATGTTGTGGTCGAGTAAATTTCATGTCTTTGTGGGTGGAGACATTGCATTTTTAGGATAAAAGAGCTAGTGTAAGGTTTTTGACTATAATGTGGTAGTTTTATTTGTGTTTTGTGTTATCAAGTGAACCATTGTTGTAGGACTCGGAGAATGCGCTTGTTTCTTACCCAAGGTTAAGTGAGCGTAGTGAGGTGAAGAAAGTTGGTTTAAAAATCTCTATGATAGCTTAAAATGGAAATGATAATGCTAAGGTTGAAACTTTGGGAGTTTGGGCACTCACCTGATGGGCTTGTGATATGGTATTCGGAGAAGGGTACTAGTAAGTCGATATGACACCTAAAATTTAATACAAAATTGGTGCAATTTGGAGTCTAAAATTCAAGAGTGTTTATTTTAGGAACCTGGATTGCAGTTTGCCATAATTTAATTTCAAATTGAGTATCTCACTGGGAGCTAGAGAATGTTGGTGGACGAGTAGTGATAATATGAGCTACTTCAGCCATCGAGGTTTGCTATTGGCTAGGGTTTTGTATCATTTGCTGCATGGGTCCTTGTCTCCCCTTTTGCTCAATGTCTCATATGATCTTAATGCATGGGTCCTTGTCTCCCCTTTTGCTTAATGTCTCATATGATCTCATATGTAGGGAGTATCATTTCAAATTATTTATTACTCCCTATAATAAGTGGATCAACCTGGATGATCCTCTCTTGGCTGCAGATTGGATGGTTTCTGTGTCAGCTGTTCGATGACCGATATAGATTTGCAACTCGAAGACATTTCTTCTAATGAAGAATCTTTGGAGAACTTCTCTTGTTCTGATACCTATTGCCCTACCTCAGTTGTTCATCTCAATCCTGAAATCCTCGAGGCTGAACCTATGCATATGTTGAGTGAAAGAAGTTATGTAGATAATGTTTTGACTGCATTGCCTGTAAGCTTTCAACCGAGATATTGTTGTGTATAATGTCTATTCACTTTTTATTCCCATTCTTTATGGTGCAAGCTACTTTCTTAGGTTTTGACAGAGGAGGAGCAGAATGCTCTTGCTGCCACTCCAGCCCATCCTGCCGGATTGTATGGTGAGTAACTCTCTTCACTCTCTTACTATTATTCTCCCTTTATCCCGGTTAACTTGAGGTCATATTTAAGTACTGAAATTATTATTTTTACGCATTGACGTAAAAGAATGTATGTAGAAATTCCACATGACCCTTGCCACTTTCCTCTCCGCTAGAAGAATCGATGGGATGGAGGGACTTTTTAAAGGAGAACCTAACTAGGGATTGTGTTGAAAGTTTACTTTTTTGTATTTGACTGGATATAGAAATAGGCCAATTATTTCGGGATAGACCAAAAGGAAATGGGACAATAGAAATGGGATGTAGGGAGTAATAAATAATTTTTGTGGTGACTGATGTATTACACTGCCTATGTCAAGTGTCGTGATTTATTAACTCATACTTGTCAAAAATGTTAAGCACTTCCTAAGAACAAAAGTTTGCAAGTTCTGGATAAACTGTGAACCAATATAGGGCTTAAGGCATTGTCTGAATAAGAGGTAGTTCAACAGAACGCATACACCGTTTTTTTCATGACATGGACTGCTATTATAGAGGTTCATGAATTTAATGTAGTTTTTAAGTTAATGAGAGAATGCCATAAAAGCTCAGATGATCAGTAGCAAACTGTATTAAAAGCGATTTTGTTCAGGGAACCTCCATTAAATCCACTAGCAATAAGAATCTGCCTGCTTGCCAAATATACTAGCTGAATGTGTGTTTACTGCTTATGATATAAACATTTTTTCTGCTTTTGTAGTCAATAATCACCTTTTAATTTACATGTCGATACTTTTATATCTAGATTACAATGATTAGATTAACATTTGGCTTTCTGATCAAACAACCCTTGGGATAACATCATGGAATTTTTCTTCTCTGCTAACTCATACCCGTAATCTAGGTAGCACGAAAACGGACACGGACACGGACACGGACACGACACGGACACGTGGTACGACATCTCGTGAAATTTAGGACACGGGACACGGCATTTAAATTTAATAAAATATATATTTTATAGTTATAAATAACGTACGATTTTATTTTTATATTGTTATTTGATGTTAAATGTAAATAATTGAAGGTAAAATTTGACTTTAACAATAATTTATTCTCATTTCCCACCCAATTCATCTTCTAATTAATCTCTTTTAGTCTCTCAACCTCTCGTTACTTATTTATAAGTGTCCGTGTGTCCGTGTGTCCGACACGGTGTCCGACACGGGACAGCTAGTTAGGAGGAGTGTCCGTGCTACCTAGCCCGTAATAGGGTGACTTGACATGCAAATTTTTATCTAGTTTTTTGGTAATGGATTTGATTTTTCAACCAAATAAAGGTTCATTTGCTGACATCCTCGCGAATCTTGGGGTAAGATACTCTGCATCTGAAACTAGCTCTTCTCCTTGTCTGCTTATAAAAGACATTGGGAAAAAGGATTCACAATTTACAAGTTTTCGAGCTTATATATATTTTTTTCGAGTATTCACAATTTACAAGTTATATAATATTTTTTTTATGGAAAAACTCAAAATTATTTTAATTTATCCGTATAGTTTTTGAGCAATGTTATATTTTTTTAATCTTAATATTTAAGTAAACATGCTCAAAAAAATTATACTAAAAACTCAAATTCTTTAAAATAAAACTCAAAAAGTTTGTCATAAAACTCAGAAAATACATAATCAGATGTACTACCACTGATGTATAATCCATGAATTGAAAGACATTGGGGTTTAAGTGTATATCATGGTATCGGTAGGGACTGTGGGGAATTCTCTTTTTGTACTCATGCAACATCTCATAATTGGACTTCAGTATTTGTGTGAAAGGGGAACATGTTCGCTAACTCCTGACACACACTTTCAGCTTTATATGCTAATTGCTTAGCCGGGAATTTTGTGGAACAACTATGGAATTTTGCTTGTCCTGCGGCTATTGCAATGATTCACCCAAGCCTTCTTCCTGTTGCAGTCATGGGCTTCTTCACTAAGGTAGGAGGAGAATAGATTAAGTTTGCGTCTTTCTGATTGACATGATATTGAATGTTTTCCATTTTTAACAGCTTGCCATGATACTGTGGGGACCTTTGGTTGGGAAACTCATGGACCATCTGCCGAGAGTGCATGCATATAATTGTTTGACTTGTATTCAGGTATATCTTTGTTTCTGTTGATATATTTAGTTTCTTTCTTTTCAACATTCTTAACTGTTAAAACTCTTACAAGACAGGCAGGTGCTCAGTTGATATCGGTGGCAATGATAATTCATGCTTATAGAGTTTCATTTACTTCCGGGTCATCTATCCTTCGTCCTTGGTTTATTGTTCTTGTATTAGCAGGAGCAATTGAACGCCTATGTGGTTTAGCTTTAGGCATTGCCATGGAGCGTGATTGGCTTGTACTGGTAATCCTTCTTTATACTTGTATGAGTTGTATTCTTGATCTTTCATTTCAAAGTTCTAGAAATTTCTAATTTAGGCATTCTATAACATGCAGCTTGCTGGGACCAATCGGCCTATTGCACTTGCTCAGGCAAATGCTGTTATTAATCGAATCGATCTTCTGTGTGAGGTATCTAGTCGTTATCATCTTTGTTATTCGTAAGTTCGTATGGTGTCTGTCCGTTTTATATACTTTAAAAAATTTCTTTAGACAGTTTTAGATGTTTTAGTACAAATTGTACAGCTGTTCTCCGTATTTAGTTGTGCGGTTGTGTTAATTTTCATATTTTGCGATACCCTATGACCTATGTTACTTTAGCACATCTTTTTTGCCTGTGGGACACGTGTTTGGCAAGATAACATTGTGACGCGACACTTGGACCCTTGATTGTAACCTACAACATGAAGCTATTGCTCAAAATAGATGTGTTTGCCACTTCGATACAATGCCGCATCCGACGCTCGCAGTCAAGTCAAACTACCATAGGCTGTACTAAGGTACGAGTGTACAGCCGTTAAAACAGAAAACTTAAACGTTATGTATGCTTGCAGATTGCCGGAGCATCGCTGTTTGGTATTCTATTGTCTAAATATGACCCTGTGACCTGCTTAAAACTCGCTGCTGGTTTGATGATCTGGGCTTTGCCAGTTGTGGTCTGTGCTCCTTCCTTTACGCTCTAATGATTGCTTTGCTGCTCGATAACAGCTGCTGATCCCTACCTCTCGTTGTATGCATATCTATCTGTACAGGTTGCTCTTACATGGTTAGCCAACAAACTTTCTACTGGGGTTCTTGACCGCACTAAATGTTCACAAGCCTGTTATGAGACTTCTTCTCAATTACTTGAGGCTGATAGCAATAACTGGGGTATATTTTACTCTTTTTTATCTTTCTAAAACTACTTTCATTCTATTTATAATGTCCCCATTTGACTTTAATGGTCAACCGATGTCAACTTTAACATTAGTTCCTCCAAGTATATGTAAAGCTACAATTTAAATATGACATGCTTTATCAAAATTATTTCATGTTATAAGCTTAAAAGGTTGTATTTATACTCATTGTATATTGTCAAAAATTCTATCAAAGTTGACATTATTTGACGTTGTGTCAAATGAAGACAATATAATTGGCATGGAAGAACTTAAAACTCTGTATCTTGTGGAAATGTTTCAATGTGTCATATCGATTCGCTTTGCTACTCAGTGGATGCTGGTATTGATGCCATTAAACATGGGTGGACTGAGTACCTGCAACAGCCTGTTCTTCCTGCTAGCATAGCCTATGTGCTTCTGTACTTCAACATTGTTCTCACCCCTGGTGGCTTGATGACTGCATTTTTAACACAGCATGGTATGGTTAAGCTCCATATATTTACTACCTTACAAAGAACTTGCATGCTATGTTCTCACGTATTAGAAGCTTCCATTCAATTTCTTTTTAGTTGTCATTTTTCTTCGTGTAAAGGGATCCTATTGCGACAGTTTTGATATTGGCAGGTTCTGAACCCTGGTCATGGGCTAGCTCATATGTCACTAATTAAGTTTCTATTAACCATTTACAGTAGAAACTCATGTCCAACAGAGAATACACATACTAGAAAGAGGAGAAAATTTTAATTAATGTGATAATCAATAGAGCTCCAAATGTTGTGGAAATACTAGCGTTACTTTATGGTTGTTAGACTTTAGCATAAGCTGTAGAAAAAAAAAAGTAGAGCTGTCTGATAAAGATGCTACTTCATCGGTTCATCTGGCGAAAAAATAATTTTCTACGTGTCTATTGTAACTGGCTTCTGTGTCTGTGTGACAGGTCTTAGTTCTTCCATCATCGGCTCCTTTAGTGGATTATGTGCTTTCATGGGTGTTGCAGCAACATTTATATCTGCTGAACTAGTCAGACGACTTGGTATTCTAAAGGTCTCTACTTCTCTCAGTTGTTCCCGTCCATCCCAAATTTGATTGTCCTCATCTGACTTTGGTGGTCAAATGATATCAGCTCTAACCGAGATATTTCACGTAGTTACTTTTTGAAAATCAAACATGAGAAATTTTACAGTGTGTACTTATTAATGGGAAATTTATAGTTCAAATGAGGACGGTGAACTGGGATGAATGGAATATTTTTCTTGTTTTTTTTTCATTAATGGCAAGATTGACTTCTGACTGTTATCTTCGTTTCAGGCTGGGGCCGCTGGATTGATTTTCCAGGCATCCCTTCTTGCACTTGCTGTAGGTGTTTACTGGAGTGGTCAGCTTTCTCAGCAGACGCCTATCCTATTATTTCTTTCCCTAATTGTAAGAATTCATTGCCAACTTTATCGACCTTAAATTTCAATTAACTGAAACACTGATCTGATTTCTTGTTGATTGACTGTAAATCGAGTTTACAGTGCATTTAATTATAGGGCTAGTGAGTTTGGGGATACTCCAGCCTTTAATATTGTAATAGCTTTGTAAATTGCTTTCCTGATTCAATATTCAGGTGTTATCGAGACTGGGACACATGTCATACGATGTGATTGGCCAGCAGATTCTTCAAACAGGAATCCCGTCATCCAAAGCTAATCTTATTGGGACAACAGAGGTTTCTGTTGCCAGCTTGGCAGAGTTTGTCATGTTGGGCGTAGCAATAATTGCTAATGATGTTTCTCTTTTTGGATATTTGGCCGTGTTGTCTCTCCTGTCTGTGATCGCAGCAGCATATGTCTTCTGCCTATGGCTGGTGAATCCCACTGATGACCAGAAGAAACTCTTCTCTTTCGACCGTAGATACTGATTTAGGAGTGAGTAACCTTTTCGAATGTATCTGCTTCTAGTTCATAATTTATTGCTGTAGTTGGTCGATTGGAAATGCTGCTCTTCAAGTATGCAAAATTTACGTCGACTCTTTGACTTCATGTCATGCCTTGACACAACACTTTGATACTTCATTATTGGTCAAAATCTTGAAAACTTGCACAAAAGTTAGTTTTGTTTGCCACTTTGGCACGCCAAGCACTTGCAACCAACCAAGATTGGAAATACATATTCGAGGATCAGCCTTTCCTCCTCGAGATAGCCACTAGCTAGTGTCTGGGTCTGATTTTTTTTTTTTGAGAGCTGTGGTTGGTCTTGGCTTAATACTGTTCCTAATGGCCAACTAGGGGACCACCATGCTCTATTAAGAAATCGCCGCCCAGCTCAGCGGGCACTACACCGAATAGAGCCTGTACTTCTGGTTGTGCTCATTTTCGGTGCTGGCAGAGTCGAAAGTGACTATTGTTACTGTTAGCATCCATAACACGATGCTGTATGCCCTATCGGATATAATAGTTAATTTTATGTTTTGTTGATTTTCGCCTTGCAGGATAAATGCACATAATCGGCCTTTGTATATATTTCATTTGTACATTATTTGAAGAGATGGAAAATTACTTGCATAGTACCCGGGAGAGTTATTATCAACCCTTCCATAGGAAGGTAACTAAGTAAAGTCTTCATTATTACCTTTGTAAATGAATTTAAGCTGATTTTTTTTTCTTTTTTAGGGAAATTTAGATGATGTATCTTACAATTGTATTTTTCCATCTTTAGTTGCTGTTCATGTTGCTTTCGAGTTTTACAGTTGGTCTCAATGAAGACGGGTCGGATCCCCTTTCACAAGGAGGCAAGTAGGAAGGCAAATGGGGAACTAAATGGATCCCCACTTGCTCTCCCATTTGCCTCATTGTGAGAGGGAATCTAACCTGTCTTTATTAAAGATGGATATGCCCCGTCTCTCCCACTTGTGCAAGTTTTATGCACTGGCGTTCTTGATTCACTGTCTCCTTCCCATACATATATCAATTTTTGTGCCAACTGAGATATTAAACATTTCTTTTATACATTTTGAAAAAAAAAAAAGGTGATTTAGTTTCTGTAAATGCCAAAAAAAAAAAAACAAACCTAACTCGCTTAGTCCCACTGAATAGTTTACATTTGTTTAATGGAAACGAATGTGAACTATTTACCGGGAGGTAGGGAGTATACAACAATAGTAAAGTACATAAATAAACAAAAGTCAATCTAATTATACGTGAACCCCGCACAAGAATCTACTTCCTCCATTCAACTCCACTCTAC
Source organism: Heliosperma pusillum (assembly GCA_022085475.1). Classification (NCBI taxonomy): domain Eukaryota; kingdom Viridiplantae; phylum Streptophyta; class Magnoliopsida; order Caryophyllales; family Caryophyllaceae; genus Heliosperma; species Heliosperma pusillum. The sequence continues at coordinate 54,582 of JAIUZE010045539.1, read as the reverse complement.
CAAAAAAAAATTTCACATTTGCCGAGACGGGTTTTACACGGTAAATATCGTTAGCTACGTGTTTGCAAAAATTATAAAAGTTAGATATTAATAATGTACTCGTAAAGACGAATCAAACAAGATCACACATGAATATATTTTCACTTATATATTGAGAGAAAATTGCAATTAGATGCCGACTCATGAATAGTGTGCAAAAATGAAAGTGGTAGAGTGGAGTTGAATGGAGGAAGTATTACTTTAGTAATAACATAATATTATATTCTTGAATTTGTTGATAAGAGAGGATTAAAAAAGGAGGGCAAGCGAGCGGTAATTTATCAAAACCTATATGGGGAAATAGATAATTGGAAAAAAAAAGACATAATGCCTTATTTGTTGTTATATATGTTATTCTCACATATTTGAGATACACATTTTGCTTTTCAATCTCTCAAAATATAAGTTTAAATATTATAATATGTATACTCATATGAAAGAGCTTTTGTAAAGAATTTAATAGTATCATATTTTTTATATTTTTTTGTTAAATATTAAAGTCAATGGCCTAGCTCAAAAAAGCAAAATGTCATATATAAAAAATGGAGGGAGTACGTAACTCGACCCGTTCCTTTTTAATCCAAATTTGGGGGAAAAAAACAAAATCTAGAAAAAAAATGATCACGGCTAGTTAAATACGACTCGAAAATACCTGACATAACCCGACCTGATGACATGACCTAAATTTAAACTAAACTATTACAATTATTGATCCGAGTAACTTGATTCGTAGCTGACCCAACTTGAACCCCGTTTGTTAGGATTTGACTCCGAATATTATAAAAAAAAACGAAGAGAGTACATAACCCGCCCCTTCCTTCGACTACGAATTTGAAAAAAAATGATCAATGTTAGCTAAATACGACCCGATCAGATTTCTGGACCTGACATAACCCGACTTGTTGAATGACTTGACCTCAACTCGAACTGAACTATTACAATTATTGATCCGAGTAACTCGATCTGTAGGAGACCCAACTAAAACCCGTTTGACCCGGTTAGGTATTTTGACCCAACAAAACCCAAAATCGAAATAACCTAACATGTCTCAATCCGATCCATAACCATCTGAGTGACTGATTGACACATTTAATAGGACTCAAACCTATAAATTTGTTGGCCACTCGAACTTGAGTAAAAAACCAACCCCAATTTTCCCAATTCGAAATTTCCGTTCTCCGACATAACTAAACGGCGACGTTTCTACTGATTCCGAAAGTGATGCACTTAATTAATATATGCTGATTTAATCACTTTCAATCCGCTCTTACTTCTGATTTTACCCCTATTGGCTTTCCTCATCACAACGGTATGTTACCAACAATTCTAGTTTTTCCTTTTATTTTAATTGTTTTTCCCTTTGATTTATTCGAATCAATTCGCCCAATTTGTGTTTCTTAAATAGTACTCCCTCCCATCCAGACCAAAGGTTACACTTACCTTATTTGGACCATCCAAACCAAACTACCCATTCCTTTTTGGCTAACAAATAAGACCAAATACTCCTCATCTACCCTATATATTTACACAATATGCCATTACCCCACCCAACTAACATTAAATATTCAAGTGGTCCTACTTCCATTCCAATACTACCCTTCCTTTATCAACTTTTTCTTAAAACTTGTGCTCCCTCCCATGTAACCTTTGGTTTGGATGGGGGGAGTAAGTCTCACTCACAAGTCACAACCACTCCCCACTTGTGCTTCCAAAATAGTAAGTCTCGCTTGTGTCAGTTTAAAAAAAAAAAACTCCCACAACCGCTCCCACTTGCAGCTTGTGAGAGATCTTTTTTAAATGACGAAAAGTGTCCGTTTTTAATCAGAATTTGTGTTTCCTTGTCTAACCCGCAATTTTGAAACATGTGCTGATATTACGAAATATTTTGTTGAATAATTAAACAGATTAATAGAGAGGATCATGGCGGAGGGAGAGGAAGATTTGCCGAGGGATGCAAACATTGTGAAATCATTATTAAAATCTATGGGAGTTGAGGAGCATGAGCCGCGTGTTGTGCACCAGTTTCTCGAGCTTTGGTATCGCTATGTAGTCGATGTTTTAACTGATGCTCAGGTTTACTCGGAACATGCTAATAAAGACAGCATTGAACCAGACGATATTAAGCTTGCCATCCAATCTAAAGCCAATTTCAGCTTCTCCCAACCGCCCCCTCGAGAGGTACCCTTACTTCATGACGGTTTTAGATGTGATGATAGACGAAATTAAAACTCCTGTTATTTGTCTTTTGATGCTTTTGCGTTTTTGAACAGGTTTTATTGGAGCTGGCTAAAAATCGGAACAAAATCCCGCTGCCAAAGAATTCTGGTTCCCCTGGGATTCCGCTTCCACCAGAAGAAGACACTTTGATTACTCCAAACTATCAAGTATTGATACCAGCAAAGCAGCAGACAACCCAAGCATTAGAAGAAAACGAAGACGACACTACTGCTCCTAGTTCGTCTCAAGAACCCAAGACTGATGTGCCGCAAAATAGACCTCAGAAGGTGTCTTTTCCTCTAGCTAAGCATTTGAAATGATCGCTGATTCGCTGGCTGTGACGAATAATATCTGTATCTGTCAATGTTTGTATTTATTCACTTAATCGTCTTTCAAGATCTTGTTGCTAACGTAATGATTTTGAACATGAAGATCTTTGATCCTTGTTTTCTTCAGTATGAAAGATCACCTCTCTAATTTGCATTCAAGTTGAGAATTTAACAGTACTCCCTTAATTGGAGAAGTTCAAAGTGAAAGAATGACACACTTGTTTTAACAGCACCTAGAACGTAACCGAGCTATACATTCCATACCAAATCAATGCGATACAAGATGATACTTCAAGGCGCGTGTCGAAATCAGGGTTCAGAGTTTATAAAGGCTAAATCATAACTCAGATTTACAGAGAGGAATTAAAATAATCCAATGAAATCCTAAAATCAAAATTTTACTAATTTTTTGTGAGATGTCATCCGTTTCTAACTCTTTTTGCTCAACCGCTGTCTAAAACCTGTCCATCTTAGCAAAACATTGGTCATGATCCAACCAAAGAAATGGCTTCTGCCCACACCGGGAAATGATAGGCAAATCTTCCCGGACATAGATTCCTAGTATTAATTTCCTGATTCATATGCACCCTGTGCAGAGTTCAGTTATGTTGATAATTTATCATCAACCCGTAAAACTACCTCAATGCCAATCGTTGATCTACACGGTCACGGGTCACCTGCAGACATTCGTCCAAAACAGTTGGCAGAATCAATCTTCTTTCACCAGTGAGGACGGACCACCTACCAAAATAAAATAAAATTGTGCAGCAATAACATGGTTATATATCCCATAACCTACTTTTTGCTCTTTGTACCCTCCTTCATCGATCTACTTCAAGCACCATTGATATAAGACAGTCTGATGATAAGATTACATTATTTCAGGATTTTGGGGGAGAAGTGGGTAAATGGGTGGATTTGAAGTCAAATGGGCTGGTCTCAGACTAAAATTCCAGGATACCGTCTCTAAGAGACTTGCAGATCGTGCATCGAGTTGTAATAACAGCCATATGACCAAAATATGCCAAAAACACAAGTCACTACAGGCAAGATGGGTGCTGGAATTAGTAATCTGTGAGATACTGCTTGATTTGGTTGTTGCTACCAGGCCGACAGAAGTAACAGTTGACTAGAAACTACTAAGAACATAACCATGTGTAAAGAAGAATTTGACCACCATTTTATGACACAGCAGACTGACTATAAAGATGTCCGTCGATATCAGGAACAAATCCTTTCTCCATCATTTCGTCCTTGATTATATCATAGGTTATCCTGTTAGGGACTAAACCTTTCTCTAACATTTCATTAAGAAACTTGTTTGCTTCTTCCATTTTGCCTTCGCGGCAACAACCCTTTACTAACACATTGTATGTTACAATATTTGCTCTCCAACCATTTTTCTCCATTCTCGTTCTCATATTCATGGCAGCCCTAAGATTCTTTTCCCGACAATAGCCTTCAATCAAGGTATTGTAGGTGACGCAGTGTGGCCTCAAACCCATCTCCAACATTTCATCCAATAGGCACACTGCTTTTCTCGTATCACCTTTATGGCATAAACCACCTATGTGTACATTATATGTTACAACATCAGCTTTAATCCCAACCTGTTTCATCTTGTTTAGAAGATCATTGGCTGCTCGAATATCACCATTTCTATGAAAACCGCCAATCAAACAATTATAAGTTGAAACATTAGGAGAGACATTCCACTCCGTCATTAACTTCTGCAATGCAACGGCTTCATCCATCATGCCTGCCTTACAGTAAGCATCAATCAACGTACTGAAAGAAATGACAGTAGGAGTCCAACTATCTGTACCTGCATTTTCTAGAATTTCTCTAGCTTCTTTGACCATTCCGTTCTTACAATAACCATTGATGAGGATATTATATGTCAAAACATTAGGCTTCAACCTTAGACGAAACATTTCATTTCGCAAATTCAAAGCTTCGTCCATTTTCCCTTCACTACAAAAACCCCTTATTAGTGTATTATACGTGACAACCCCGGGTTTCAGTCCTTGATTCTGCATTTCCTTGAAAACTTTCATAGCAGCCGGCAAGTTTTGATCCTTACAGAAACCATCTATGATGGTGTTGAAGGTGATCTCATTCGGCAAAATGTTCATCGCCACCATTTCTTTTAGCAAAGCATCAGCTTTATACATCTTACCAACCTTAGCCTTCTTGCAATACCCGCTAATGAGAATATTATACGTAACTGCATTAGGAGATAGACCCCAAGCTTTAATATCTTCCAACAAATCACTCGCCTTCTGCAACTGACCAGCTTTACAAAACCCACTAATTACAATATTAAACGTTTTAAGATCAGGCCGTACCCGTCTCCTAATCATTCCCTTAAACACATCCTCCATAACCTTCACATTTCCTTCATCAACCAATGCACTCAACAGCGGATTACACGACAATACCGACAACCTAAACCCATAATCCCAAGCTCGTCTCACCGCCTCAAAACCCAACTCCACCTTATTACCATGCATATAAGTTTGAACCAACATATCAACAAGCACCGAATTCTCACGAGCCGAATCACCATACAACGAAATCGCATGAAAAAACTCCGAACTCGAAAACTTCCCACTCTGCACAAGCACATTCAACAATTTCCTAACCTCCCCAAACATCCTCCCATTACCTAACAAACGAAACAACTTAAAAAACACATGAATATCCCATGAAAATCCACAGTTTCTCAAAACCCAATTAAAATAACTCAGAATAACACGTGGGTTAACCTCAGAATCAAACAATTCATTCAGAATTTCATTAGGGTTTTGCTTTTCTTTCAAAATACCCTTGATTTCTCCCCAATGTTGTTTAGCAATTAACTCAGAAATGGCAGAAATTGAGTAAGATTTTTCAGGGTTTTGATCAAGATGAGTTGAATTTACAGTACAAAAATAATTAAAGGGTACAACATAATTAAGATATGCAATTGATTGAGATGGGATTGTGGTATTGAAATGAAGTGCTCTTGAATTTCGAAGAACATTCATTTCGAATTTTGGGTTGTAAATGATTGATTTAAGTTAGAATTTCGAATTAGACGGATATATTACCGGAGATTGGGGTAGTTTTCCAGTGATTGAGTCGCCGTCGTCGGAATTTGTGCCTTGAGTTGTTGTTTTGGCGGTAGTGGTGGTTGAGACGTTAAGGTGAGTATACTAGGGTGGTTAATAATCTGGTAAACGGGTCAATCGTGTCGGGTTTGGATTCGGGTTATTTTCGGTTTATTATCACTTGGATCGGGCTGATACGGGTTTGGATCATTTTCGGGACGGTTAGTATCAAGTTATATTTAAGGATAATGAACTATATGCAACAATAAACAATCGAATCTGGTCACATTGATTGAGTCAATTCAGGTTATAGCGGTCATCTCAGATCTCTTGATTCCGGGTGTCGAGTCAAGTACGGCTTGTGTTATTCAGGTCGGGAGCCTTTTGATTTAATAAATAGCCTTTTGATTTCTCCAATCCCTCGGCAGTTTATGTGAAAATATGTCGCGACTCTTGCTGGAGAAGTGGGAGTCTGAGAGGGAGTAACTAACGACAGTCGACAGGTTAATAAATAATGAAAGAGTTAGAAAATAAAAATGCATAATATGACGATCTTCCATACGGGCATTATAAGAAATGTTGATATTGTCACGTGGCGATTTAATACTACTCAAGCCTGACTTAAAACTTATATTCCGGGAGAATCGTAAATCAAAATGATCAGCAAAACCAACAAAACTCTATTGTTTGCTTAGAAAAGATCATGTAAACTTAGCTTTGTGTTGTAAAGAAGGGTTGCTAAGTTCTAAGTTATTACCAACAGAAACTGTTAAAAATTGACAGAATATGAAAAGATAAGTAGAAAAGGGCATAACAGCTATTAGTAAATAGTGACACATTTACCACCACAAACAAAAGAAATGCTGAAAAAATGTGGACATGTTAAACTAGATGACATAGGAAACCAAGATACAGATAGAATACATGTCTTCCAAAACAGGAAAAAGCTTTTTAAATCCTTACGAAAACGTCATATATATGGACTGAGAATTTTTGAATAAGACCAAGGTGAGTGTGATTCCCACAAGACTAAGCGGTGTCTGTGATTCAACCGCGTACACATGTTGTATCGGCCTTGGACTGGAACTGCCTGAAGGAAATTAGTATTGTGATGGCTGTAGACCAGCTGTTCTTGCATCATCACTGCCTAAAATTCAGGGTCTCATACCCGATCAAAGAGGAGGTACTAGTGCTTCTGATGGATCGACCAGCTGTTCTGCCACGTTCATGTGAAATCCGTCTTTCTGGGGCATATCTTTGCTTATTTTCTAAATTGTGATCCATACTGACTCCAGCTGACATCCATTGATTTTTCTACTGAGATATGCTGTTTTCCAAACAGTAAAACTGTAATGAAATAACGTTCATGTGAAATCCATCTTTCTGGGGCATACATATATGCTGTTTTCCAAACACCTCTCGAACATTAAAATCGGTTTACAAACCTGTAATGAAATAACGCTTGATGTTTGACAAACATGTGTACTGTCAAAAAATGGTGACCAAGCGTGTCTTACTACATTTTAAAAGCAGCTATATGGAAATCAAAAGCAGCTACATGAAAATATAGAAAAGGGAAGTTAATGGACAAAAAGTAGGTCTAGGGACCGCTAGACATTCAAATGCTTTTAAAACAGGCCATTAGCAAAAACAACAAAAAACATTAGGAAGGGTTTCACAAATTTCAGAATTTACAAGGGAGTGTAGGTACAATACAACCCACTTTTGCAGAATCATATAATAAGATTTAACGAATGCATCTTATAGACTACTCGTCCCATATAGCTTTTCCCACCACATTATATCATATGTTACCGAAGCTTGGTTAGGAGTATCGGACTACATGTCTAAATCCTAAACTCAGCTACTTAGAATAAAAACTCAGCTACTAAGAATATAAATAAACACGGTTTTTGGCATAAAGTGAAGTATTTAAGTGTCATATCATGTCCAGGGTGTTAGACTCGAATATCGGAGAAACGGGTACGTGAGGTAATATTACGGGCAAAAGTAATACTTACTCCATTCAACTCCACTCTACCAAATTATTCTTTCACGTTTGCCGAGACGTGTTTTACGCGGTAAATATCGTTAGCTACGTGTTTGTAAAAATTATAAAAGTTGGATATTAATAATGTACTCGTAAAGACGAATCAAACAAGATCACACATGAATATATTTTCACTTATATATTGAGAGATAATTGCAATTAGATGCCGACTCATGAATAGTGTGCAAAAATGAAAGTGGTAGAGTGGAGTTGAAGGGAGGAAGTATAAACTAAATCTTGGCCCTTGACTCCTTTTGACTGCTTTGAGTTGCGATATATGATTAGTCTGACACCCTGATCTGCAGAAGGTGATTCTCATGAATAACTATCATACCGCACCTATGGAATTAGCACAAAGTAGTTAACATATTCACATACAACCGCTGCAATGCGATTAAAGATGCTACTAACCTTGCCAGTTTTTGGGAAAAATTATGATCATCTCCCTCGGTCACCTTGAAAGCCTGAGAGGCATCTAAAGTAGCTTCAACACAAAAATAAACCGGTTAAATGTAAGAGTAAACTGCATACAGCAAGTATGTTTGGCTGAGTTCCCAAAAGGTAGAAAAGTGCAATGATGTAGTCAAACTTCAGGAAACTACAGTGAAAAATGATGCATAAAAGTTTTCAAAACAGATAAGTTATAACTAGGGGTGATTAATTCAAGTGCCTCTTACCATCAGCAATGTCTTGTTATACCTCTCCCCAAGCACAGTGCAATAACATCATCTTCACAGCTAACATCACTTGATTGTAAAACAACATAAGAGATCCCAATAAACAAGCTCAAATCAAATTAAACAATCATTAAAGTCGATAATGCGAATTTAGAGCAAAGGTTAGAATTGAGGGTTCAAACCATGCTCCAAATAATCAAGACAAGAAGAAACTCAGATTGATTAAACTCATAGGGCACAACATAGAATGAAGGCCATGTCATCATCGAAACACTGCATAGCTCATCAGCTGCAAGTGGCTACAACGTGAAGATTTCAATAATATTTGAACACACAATTGTAGCAACTAATGTATTGGAACCGTGAAGCCGAAGAAAATTCGTAGTGGGACCTCTTATATGCGTCCAGACTTTTTATAGGTTACCTAATGTGGAGGCCAGCCCAATGAATGGGTGTTGCTTAGTTTAATTTCAGAAATTTGTAAAAGCTGGTGTAAAGAGAGTAGAAGAATTAGAGGGAAGTGAGTATTTAATCAAAAACAAAAAACGAGTCTCGACAAAACTGCTTTCAAGTAGTTTAGTGTATCTACCTTCTCCATATCAAGTTCCAGAACCCTTTATTCGACGAATTCTAGCTTGTGGTCATTGTATATAAGCAGCTTCAATAGTCTTAAATTGACATAAATACTTTCGCAAAATTAGAATCCTTCAATATATTAGAGCAGAACATTAAAAGATACAACATGAAATACAAATAGTCTTCAACTGGACAGCTTCCAAATAAACTACAACAGCAACGACCGCTAAAACAAGCCAGCCATGCAGGAAATGGACATACATGACCATAAAATTTTCACCATGTCAATACATCACACGCTAGTTCATGCTAAATCACTAGTGAGTTCAGTGACTAACAATTACCAAAGCACAAAGAACATTTCTCAACGCAAGGAAATGGCCATCAATTTTTGTAGCACGGAAGCACCTTAGTAACTTACACTCTTACAGCCATTTGTTTGTCAATCACATTTCTTTCTCAATTTCCAATCACAACTTGTTTCATCCATTCCCTTCTTCTCTCCTAGTGAGAAGCAAACACACAAACATCACTATATCAGAGCTTATAGTCAGAAGTTCAACATGCAAGAGTAATTTAACCCAACAAGATATACAGTTTACAGAAGGGCATAGCTTTTGGATTTTCATCAAAGCATCAGTTACTTAAAAATTTCAATAAACAAAGTAGAGACAAATTTCTCAGTTTAAATATGCACAAATGATCTAAAATTCAGATACACATAATAGAACTATATAAAATCATAGCTTTAGGATTATAATGAAAAGTATCAGCCAATTGAGAAATTCATTAAGCAAATTAGAGCTAAATATATCTCATAGTTCATTCTCAACCCACTGAAATCAAAATAGCAAGAGCCACATACCATTTTTCTCCAGAAAATACTTTTGAAGTAAAGCTTTATCTGTTGGAGTAAATGTCCTCAACAATAGTGCGATCACATAATTAAATCTCAATAATAAGAATACAAAGGGATGATGAATATTATAGTCAACTGGTCAACATAAATCGGTAACGATTGGCTCAATTGAGTTTGACGTTACTGTTGTATGACGATGGTGATCAGTTGATCCCTTGAGGTCACACCTAAAGGACAATCCCCTAATCATGTACATTAATTAATTGTATAGTGATACAGATTAATTAATCCCTTAAAATGAACCAAGTTCAAATTGTGAGTGAGAAATAAATCTTATTGTAATATGATTAAATAAGATTCATTTTGGTAATTTAATTGTTATATTACTAAGAATGCATTATGTTTATGAAACATTTGAGATAAGTTAAATTGGTCGATTATAATTACAAACTGTTGTAGATTATTTTTAACCAAATATGAGAGGACCCATTTTATTTACATGTAATTATAAAATATGACTTAAAATATTAAGTCTAATTTATTTGTTATGAAATTGCATTTAAATTGGTTAAATGCACATTTATAAGATATTTTACATGTTACATGTCACATGTCACACTTGTGACAAATGACAAATTGCAAAAATAAAATGGACACCCATATTACATGGGTGAACCGGTTTTGATAGTGTACCAAGAGGGTGATTATTTTTGTGTATTATTCTAATTAGGAATTAGACATAATCATACCTAAAACTATTACCAACACTCAACCTTTTTACATTGTTAAGAACAATTGGAAGTGACAACACCCCACCCATGTGGGGTGTGGGTGACCGGTTCTTTCAAGCCAAGAGAGGGTTTGTTTTCCTCTTATTTATTCTACACACCATCTCATATTATTTAGACATGCAAAATCATTTCTTCTCTCTAACATCTCACTAAACTTGAGAAGTTTACATAAAACTTAGAGTTCATATTCTCTAATAATATACTAGTGTAGTATTAAGAGTTATTAGATCATTTTAAAGGGCTACTACATTTAATACTAGTGTAGTATTATTTTGTAGAGATTAGGGGTAGTCTTGGGTGCAACTAATTGGAGGTTTTCTATTTTGAAACTTGGAATTCATCCTCATCTTACTAGCTCAAGATCAATATTTGAAAGGAGTTCAAATATTGTGCCCATTTCCATATAATCAATGTAAGAAATGGTTCTTTCCTTTATATTTTGTTATGCATGCATAAGATTTATTTAGTTTAAGAGTAAACTAAATGTATTATGATATTAGAAGTGTCTAATATCGCGAGTTTAAGAAACTTACAAGTGGTATCAGAGCCAAGGTTGTTGCATGCATAATCGATTTCTAGTTTTTTCGAGTTATGGTAACTTAATGAAAACTAGTAATTTGTGTTTTATAAGATAAAATCACAAAGTTATTTGCATGTCAATATATTCTGGTCCTAATATGATTTTAGGTCATTTTGATGATTTATGGAAATTTTTAGTGCTCAAATATGATTTTTAGTGTTTTTATCACATTTTAATGAGTAAAATGATGTTTAAAATGCTAAAAATAGTTAGACTTATCTTCTGACCTTGAAATTTTTACACAATATCACACATGCATATTACTTACTGCATGCAAAATTTCGTGTGAAGTGGACATATTTCGTGTGATTTATGATTTTTATATGATAAAATGAAATAAATAAAGGTCAAATGGTTAAAAATACTTCCGCTTTGAATCTGACAATGAATTTTTAGTATGTTGTCACATGCATGTTTTCCTGTCAGACTGGAAAATTTTAGACTGATGTGATTTGTCTAGCATGATTTATGGATTTTTAATGTAAAAATGGCATAAATAGTGACAAATTTAGCAAATATACTTCCGATTTGAATCTGATGATGAAATTTTAGTATGTTGTCACATGAATGTTTTCTGGTCATACTGGAAAAGTTCAGACTTATATGATTTGTCTTGCATGATTTATGAATTTTTAATGTAAAAATGGCATAAATAGTGACTAATTAAACAAATATAGCTAAAATATTATTCATGTCATGAGAAAATTGTTCCTGGTTGCATAAATGTCCCACATTTCAGATCTAAAGTTGAAAATTTAATATGATTAATTTTTGAATGCTTTATGTATTTTATTTGATAAAACCGATAAAGCGCAACCATTTTTCTCTAAACCGATTCAAAATTTTTAAAACCATGATTTTTGACATTATGAGTGTCATGGAAATGTTCCAGAATGTACAAAAATTTAAAATTCGAATTTTGAAATTATTGTAATTTAATTTGGATTTATTTGATTAAAATATGATTTTAAAGTCTAACTATGAGCAATTATAAAACAACAAGTTGAATTATTGTCAAAATTGAGTGATGACTAATTTTTGAGGCCTAAATGAGTTGGGATAATTAACTTGGACTTAAATATGATTTAAGTATTGTTTGGTGCTTTTAAAGTGTTATTATCACGCATTTCCGTAAAACCGGGTTATATTCGATATAAACCGTTAAATAGAGCGATTTGGCATTTAACATGAGCATGTTTTATACATATTATAATGCTGCATTTTATTTATGAATGTCATATTTTCAATTTATGAATGTCATATTTTGTTTTATGTAATTTGGAATTATGTAATTTTTCCTTGTATGGCCTTAGTTTTAATCGATATTGCCCGAAATGTAAGGGAATATTGATTCGGTTGTAATTTAATGTGATCTCGAATCACTTTTATTGTATTATTTTATTTTACAAATGTATACTAGGAAATTATTGTAATTTTATTATATATTTTGTAACTAATTGTAAAACCGGAGTTTCCCAAAGACGGTGCCATTCGGAAAGGAGTTCCGAGAGAGACGGTGACCTAGGGAGGCGTGCTTATGAAGTTCAAGGGACCAAAGGAGTTGGTTTCCGAACTTGTAATAGATTATATGATTTTCTATTCTAGGAAAGGCCATACTAGGAGTTTTATTTTATGCTTGCATTTTTATTTAATATGTTTGCATGCATTGCCAAATCGCCATAAAATGACATGCATATTTATCGAGTATTCGACCATGTCAATTAAAATAATTGTTAATTCATCGATTTAGTTCACTTTAACATGATAGATTATAAATTGACAAGACCTCTCATAATAAATAATTGAGATCAAGCCTTACCAAATGTTAGAACCCATGAATCTCAATTTCGCAAGGAAGTAGGCTCGGCTCACCGGGGTGCTAAACTTGTTACGTTGGGTAAGTGGGGTAATAAATGTTATTATTTCGAAATTTGGATTTAGCTCAACGGAAGTATTCGCGACCGTAGCCGCATGTGTTCCGGGCTTAAGATAAATATTAAAGTAATATTATCGACCAAGAGTTCTAATGTAGAATCGATTAAAGAGTTAATCCACCGAATTATGTTAATAAGGGATGAATCGGCTTACCGTGCCCAAGTTGATATGAATTTGGATCTCGGAATCATTTATAATAGTTGGGTAGAGGTCACTATTTAAATGCTAAACTTGTTTAAAATGTTTACAAGTATTTAAAACGATAAATGTTAAACATTTCCTTTATGTCTTTAAAATTTGTAGTCATAATTGTTTATTCGCAATGGCAAATGCTAATTCATCCACCACCACCTATGCTCCAATTCTCATGAATGTCTCATAACTTTGATCCTTCATGGATTGATGCAAGCTAGAAAAGAATGGCGCTAATTTTACCAATTGGGATATACAACTCCACTTCGTCGCGGCGGGTGACGACAGGTTTCGTTACCTTGCCAAGGCCTCTCCCACCGCACCTAATGAAAGGGCAACCGCCACGCAAGGCGAGCCTATGAGGCTAGCCACAAAGAGTCCGCCACGATCAAAAACGTTTTGATCTTCTCGTTGGAGGCCAATCTTCAAGGGAGTGCCATAAGATGAGCACAGCCTGTGAGATCTATGCCAAGCTTGTGACCATGTTTTTCACAAAGCTCCTAGGATCTTACAAGACGGCTTCCACATTATTCAACATGAACCTAAAAGAGGGCCAAAAGTTAGCCCTCATGTACTCAAATTGATTGAGCATGTCGAGACTCTTAAATTGCAAGGGGTGACCATTCCCGAACAACTCGTTATTGACCGAGTCTTACATTCCTTGGGAAAATCAAAGCATATGTGCAGTTTAGGGTAAACTACAATATGCAAAACATGAAAACCTCTCTTCATGAAATGCGCAAGATGCTTGTGCAAGCCGAGAGAGACATGAGACTAAATGTTAGCACCTCCAAGGATATAAAATAGTAAGGGGAAGTTCAAGAAAGGTGGTAGTAAAGGGAAGAAGCCCTCCACCTTCAAGGGAAAGGGTAAAGCTATTGAGAATAGCTCTCCTATGCCCATCATTGTAATGGCATAGGGTATTGGAAGAGGAATTGCACTTAATATCTAGGAGATATCAAAACTGGAAAGATGTTTCTGTTGGTAATTTATCCCTATCGTTTATGTTATGATCTCAACTTTGGTATATGGATACGAGTTGTGATTCTTACCCTATTTAATTGTAATTAGGGCATCCTAGCAAGGATAAAGGCTAGGACAAGCAAGCCTAAGGCTCTTCAAGGGAAGCTAAGTTAGCTAACCATGATTGAAGACCTATGGAAGCTTGGTCTCATTTTGAATTGTCAAAATTTTAGGAGGTATTTTGAGACATTGTTTTTTTGAACTTTTATAATTTCCTTGTTTGACACGGAAATTTGTTCAATTCCTTTTATTGACATTGGTTGTAATTGGATTTTGTGACTTGGTTCTCAACCCAAGTCATTCGGTTTGTTGAAACTTTTTAGTTCTAAAAACTTGTCATCATACTATACTTGCACAAATAACATAAATTAATCGACTCAAATTGATCACGCAAATATTATGATGATGGGATCATTATAATAAAAAGGCTAAGAATTCGATTCTCACTTTGAAAGATCAATTGCTAAGTCAAAATTGAGTTATTGAACTCAAAATATGGTATCTACCAAACCAATTGGCCATACCACTTATAAAGAAAATAAATGACATGAATATGAGTTCACCTCTTTAGCTCTTATAGAACTACTCTATGTTGAAGCTAAGATTCGATGTCTTTACAAATAAGTCTTTAGTAGATCACTTAAGGTCATGTTGTGATACTTCTACCTCCCTTACGAATATGAGTACAAAATTGTTTGTGGCTCATAAGGCTATCTTTAAAGAAAATAGTTGTATTTTTCTAAAGATAGAGGGGGAGAAAATAAGCCACAACGAAAAACTAGTTAGGAACTAGTGAGGAAACCAAAAGAATATGTTCTTAGGTTAGACTCAAGACTAGTGAGGAGACCAAAAGAAAGCGTTCTTAGGTGAATCCTTAGATTAGTGACGAGACCAAAAGAAATTGTTCTTGATATAATAAGATTATGATCTATGAAGTGGAAGTACCTAGAAATTTTGAATTTCGATTTTCTAAAAGAGACTTATGGAATTATATGGAACCTATGCAAAGAAAATGTTTTATTTGGAATTGTCCAATTATAGTT
The DNA here is from genome assembly GCA_022085475.1 of Heliosperma pusillum. Taxonomy (NCBI): domain Eukaryota; kingdom Viridiplantae; phylum Streptophyta; class Magnoliopsida; order Caryophyllales; family Caryophyllaceae; genus Heliosperma; species Heliosperma pusillum. Next base: position 39,179 of record JAIUZE010045539.1, on the reverse strand, counting down.
GCATGGATAGACATGTAGATGTCTACAAAAGTTAAGTTAATGCGTAACTATGCTTAGATCAAAATCATCAATGAAATACCTCAAAATAGGTGTGTACAAGATACACATCAAAACCACATGTCCAAATAGGGATTTGGAATAGGATGTGTACATGACACAAGCCTATTGTATGTATATACCTAGAGGTTATGATGATCTTTTCTATTATAAGATAGAAGAAGGGTTTCACTCGAATTGTCGAAAAGTCATGTATAGACATGAAATTCAGTGGGAGTTAAAGTCATGTATAGACATGAAGTTAAGTGGGAGTTTAAGTCATCATGTAAAGACATGAAGTTCAGTGGGAGAAATTGTTTTCCACGTAAATGACGTTTCACTCATTAAGAGTGACATATTCATATTAACTTTTTGAAAGGAGTGGTTGGATTTTAATGTTGGATGAAAGAGGGCAAAGTGTATACTGAAATCAAAATCTATTGTGGAATAGAAGATTTTAGCTTGGCATTTACAAGGTATCTTATATCGATAAGATCCTTAATCTATTCAACAAGTTAAATAGGTTGTTTATGTGGATAAAAGTGGGATCACTATGAAAGGGTCATAGTCATCCACTGAACCTAAGAGTTGTTGATCACATGATATCGATCATGTGTGCCATAACATGCACATACCTAAATGAATTGTATGCTGGGAGCATGACAAGCCTAAAACAAAATAATCCACATGAAAGTCATTGGATAGCCTACGAGAACATCCGTAGAGTTCTCAAAGAGGACTAGGGATACATTCTTGTGTTTGGTAGAGAAAATTTGACAATGTGGTAAAGGTTACACAAACCCAAATTTCCAAACTTATAAAAGGATTTATCGAAATCCTAGGCGTACTTTTGTTATACAAGAAGCGAATAACTATAAGGATGATTGAAGAGTCAATCATTATAAATTCTACAAATAGAGACCTAGTACATTATGATGAGGATAAGGTGGTTTAAAAGGAACTAATAGTAGATCCCTTCACCTAAATACCTATCAGTTATTATGATAACGAGTGGGAGCATCTTTCAAGTTAAAGAGCCCAACACTAGATAGAGATCTAGAAATGTATATAGATGAATTCATGTTATTAGGAATAACGTTGGATGGAAGGAAAAAGCAATTCACAAGGTTGGAATAAATGAATATATGGTATATTCACTACTCAAGCCTTTATTGCATTTAATGAGATCGTCATGAATTGTCATGGACGAAATAAACTTTAGATTATATGATATGAAGCAATAACATTGTGTTGATTGTTCATATATGATAATCACATTTATCGTTTGAGTTTCTAAAACTTATTTTGTGCTTTGTTATATCCAATGGATTGTAGAGACAATTTTGGACTCCATTAAAGTGGACTGATTTAACATAAGCATTGGCCCCTAGTCACTTATGTGAGGTGACATCTCGAAGTGACTAGATTGTGGTGCGATTGATGGCAAGTTCAAGTGTCATAGGGTCATAAGGGATGACCAATAGATCACATAGACAGAGTGTAAGGGACAATCTGTCGGGCAGTGACCGCTTATAGAATTCTGGAAATTCTTGTAGCCTGGTCGTGGCAAGAGCTACTAGTATTCTTTTGAGTCAATTCTTTGACTAAAGACTCTTCGCCTAAGGTGGCACAGTTTCAGAGTGACTTTGATTTATGCTCTACGACCTTCGTAACTGGGGTCAAATGGGCATCTTTTGGGTCATGATGAGCTGTGGCTATGCAAAGGGAATAGTGCGATAGGAATTGTCCAACCCTTGTCAGGGTTGTTTTTAATCTCAAGGCCACTCGAGGAGGAGTAAGCTGAAAATGCGTGGCCACGCTCGGAAGGTATCTATGGTAGATAATTCCGGTCAGACAGTTACTCTCCAGATCGAGGAAACCACTCTTGATATGATCAAATGCAAGTACGACCTGTAAGACACCTTGCATTGAGTGGGAGATATTGTAATAGGACAAGAGAATTGGTGACGCACACTTGTCTCGGACAAGTGGGAGATTGTTGGATTAAATGTCCTCAACAATAGTGCGATCACATAATTAAATCTCAATAATAAGAATACAAAGGGATGATGAATATTATAGTCAACTGGTCAACATAAATCGGTAACGATTGGCTCAATTGAGTTTGACGTTACTGTCGTATGACGGTGGTGATCAGTTGATCCCTTGAGGTTACACCTAAAGGACAATACCCTAATCATGTACATTAATTAATTGTATAGTGATACAGATTAATTAATCCCTTAAAATGAACCAAGTTTAAATTGTGAGTGAGAAATATATCTTATTGTAATATGATTAAATAAGATTCATTTTGGTAATTTAATTGTTATATTACTAAGAATGCATTATGTTTATGAAACATTTGAGATAAGTTAAATTAGTCGATTATAATTACAAACTGTTGTAGATTATTTTTAACCAAATATGAGAGGACCCATTTTATTTACATGTAATTATAAAATGTGACTTAAAATGTTAAGTCTAATTTATTTGTTATGAAATTGCATTTAAATTGGTTAAATGCACATTTATAAGATATTTTACATGTTACATGTCACATGTCACACTTGTGACAAATGACAAATTGCAAAAATAAAATGGACACCCATATTACATGGGTGAACCGGTTTTGGTAGTGTACCAAGAGGGTGATTATTTTTGTGTATTATTCTAATTAGGAATTAGACATAATCATACCTAAAACTATTACCAACACTCAACCTTTTTACATTGTTAAGAACAATTGGAAGTGACAACACCCCACCCATGTGGGGTGTGGGTGACCGGTTTCAACAAGGCAAAGATGGCTTGTTTTTCCTCTTATTTATACAATACACTACCTCATATAATTTATTAATGCAAAATCACTTCTTCTCTCTAACATCTCACTAAACTTAAGAAGTTTACATAATACTTAGAGTTCATATTCTCTAATAATATACTAGTGTAGTATTAAGAGTTATTAGATCATTTTAAAGGGTTACTACATTTAATACTAGTGTAGTATTATTTTGTAGAGATTAAGGGTAGTCTTGGGTGCAACTAATTGGAGAGTTTCTACTTTGAAACTTGGAAGATCATCCTCATATTACTAGCTCAAGAACAATATTTGAAAGGAGTTCAAATTTTGTGCCCATATTTTCATAATCAAAGTAAGAAATGGTTCTTTCTTTTATATCTAGTTATGCATGCATAAGATTTATTTAGTTTAAGAGTAAACTAAATGTATAATGATATTAGAAGTGTCTAATATCGAGTTAAAGAAACTCACAAGCGGTATCAAGAGCCAAGGTTGTTGCATGCATAATCGATTTATACTTTTTTCGAGTTATGGTAACTTAATGAAAACTAGTAATTTGTGTTTTATAAGATAAAATCACAAAGTCATTTGCATGTCAATATATTCTGGTCCTAATTTTATTTTAGGTCATTTTGATGATTTATGGAAATTTATAGTGCTCAAATATGATTTTTAGTATTTTTATTACATTTTAATGAGTAAAATGATGTTTAAAATGCTAAAAATAGTTAGAATTATCCTCTGACCTTGAAACTTTTACACAGTATCACACATGCATTTTACTTACTGTATGTAAAATTTCGTGTGAAGTGCACGTATTTCGTGTGATTTATGATTTTTATATGATAAAATGAAATAAATAAAGGTCAAATGGTTAAAAATACTTCCGCTTTGAATCTGACAATGACCTTTTAGTATGTTGTCACATGCATGTTTTTCTGTAAGACTGGAAAATTTCAGACTGATGTGATTTGTTTTGCATGATTTATGGATTTTTAATGTAAAAATGGCATAAATAATGACTAATTTAAAAAATATACTTCCGTTTTGAATCTGATGATGAAATTTTAGTATGTTGTCACATGCATGTTTTTCTGTAAGCCTGAAATATTTCAGACTGATGTGATTTGTCTTGCATGATTTATGGATTTTTAATATAAAAATGGCATACATAGTGACTAATTTAAAAAATATACTTCCGCTTTGAATCTGATGATGAAATTTTAGTATGTTTTCACATGCATGTTTTCCTGACAGAATGGAAAGTTTCAGACTGGTGTGACTTGTCTAGCATGATTTATGAATTTTTAATGTAAAAATGGCCTAAATAGTGACCATTTTAGCAAATATAGCTAATATAATTTTCATGTCAAGAGAAAATTGTTTCTGGTTGCATAAATGTCCCATATTTCAGATATAAAGTTGAAAATTTAATATGATTAATTTTTGCATGCTTTATGTATTTTATTTGATAAAACCGATAAAGCGCAACCATTTTTCTCTAAACCGATTCGAAATTTTTAAACCATGATTTTTGACATTATGAGTGTCATGGAAATGTTCCAGAATGTACAAAACTTTTAAATTCAAATTTTGAAATTATTGTAATTAAATTTGGATTTATTTGATTAAAATATGATTTTAAAAGTCTAATATGAGCAATTATATAACAACAAGTTGAATTATTGTCAAAAATTGAGTGATGACTAATTTTTGAGGCCTAAATGAGTTGGGATAATTAACTTGCACTTAAATATGATTTAAGTATTGTTTTGTGATTTTAAAATGTTATTATCACGCATTTCCGTAAAACCGGGTTATATTCGATATAAACCGTTAAATAGAGCGATTTGGTATTTAACATAAGCATGTTTTATACATATTATATTGCTGCATTTTATTTATGAATGTCATATTTTCAATTTATGAATGTCATATTTTGGTTTATGTAATTTGGAATTATGTAATTTTTCCTTGTATGGCCTTAGTTTTAATCGATATTGCCCGAAATGTAAGGGAATATTGATTCGGTTGTAATTTAATGTGATCTCGTATCACTTTTATTGTATTATTTTATTTTACAAATGTATAATAGGAAATTATTGTAATTTTATTATATATTTTGTAACTAATTGTAAAACCGGAGTTTCCCAAAGACGGTGCCATTCGGAAAGGAGTTCCGAGAGAGAGACGGTGACCTTGGGAGGCGTGCTTATGAAGTTCAAGGGACCAAAGGAGTTGGTTTCCGAACTTGTAATAGATTATATGATTTTCTATTCTAGGAAAGGCCATACTAGGAGTTTTATTTTTATGCTTGCATTTTTATTTAATATGTTTGCATGCATTGCCAAATCGCCATAACATGACATGCATATTTATCGAGTATTCGACCGTGTCAATTTAAATAATCGTTAATTCATCGATTTAGTTCACTTTAACATGATAGATTATAAATTGTCATGACCTCTCATAATAAATAATTGAGATCAAGCCTTACCAAATGTTAGAACCCATGAATCCCAATTTCGCAAGGAAGTAGGCTCGGCTCACCGGGGTGCTAAACTTGTTACGTTGGGTAAGTGGGGTAATAAATGTTATTATTTCGAAATTTGGATTGAGCTCAACGGAAGTATTCGCGACCGTAGCCGCATGTGTTCCGGGCTAAAGATAAATATTAATGTAATATTATCGACCGAGAGTTCTAATGTAGAATCGATTAAAGAGTTAATCCACCGAATTATGTTAATGAGGGATGAATCGGCTTACCGTGCCCAAGTTGATATGAATTTGGATCTCGGAATCATTTATAATAGTTGGGTAGAGGTCACTATTTAAATGCTAAACTTGTTTAAAATGTTTACAAGTATTTAAAACGATAAATGTTGACATTTCCTTTATGTCTTTAAAATTTGTAGTCATAATTGTTTATTCGCAATGGCAAATGCTAATTCATCCACCACCACCTATGCTCCAATTCTCATGAATGTCTCATAACTTTGATCCTTCATGGATTGATGCAAGCTAGAAAAGAATGGCGCTAATTTTACCAATTGGGATATGCAACTCCACTTGGTCGCGGCGGGTGACGACAGGTTTCGTTACCTTGCCAAGGCCTCTCCCACCGCACCTAATGAAAGGGCAACCGCCACGCAAGGCGAGCCTATGAGGCTAGCCACAAAGAGTCCGCCGCGATCAAAAACGTTTTGATCTTCTCGTTGGAGGCCAATCTTCAAGGGAGTGCCATAAGATGAGCACAGCCTTGTGAGATCTATGCCAAGCTTGTGACCATGTTTTTCACAAAGCTCCTAGGATCTTTTAAGACGGCTTCCACATTATTCAACATGAACCTAAAAGAGGGCCAAAAGGTTAGCCCTCATGTACTCAAATTGATTGAGCATGTCGAGACTCTTAAATTATAAGGGGTGACCATTCCCGAACAACTCGTTATTGACCGAGTCTTACATTCCTTGGGAAAATCAAAGCATATGTGCAGTTTAGGGTAAACTACAATATGCAAAACATGAAAACCTCTCTTCATGAAATGCGCAAGATGCTCGTGCAAGCCGAGAGAGACATGAGACTAAATGTTAGCAACTCCAAGGATATAAAATAGTAAGGGGAAGTTCAAGAAAGGTGGTAGTAAAGGGAAGAAGCCCTCCACCTTCAAGGGAAAGGGTAAAGCTATTGAGAATAGCTCTCCCATGCCCATCATTGTAATGGCATAGGGCATTGGAAGAGGAATTGCACTTAATATCTAGGAGATATCAAAACTGGAAAGATGTTTCTGTTGGTAATTTATCCCTATCGTTTATGTTATGATCTCAACTTTGGTATATAGATACAAGTTGTGACTCTAACCCTATTTAAATGTAATTAGGGCATCCTAGCAAGGATAAAGGCAAGGACAAGCAAGCCTAAGAAGGCTCTTCAATGGAAGCTAAGGTAGCTACCCATGATTGAAGACCTATGGAAGCTTGGTCTTATTTTGAATTGTCAAAATTTTGGGATGTATTTTGAGACATTGTTTTTAGAACTTTTATAATTTCCTTGTTTGACATGGAAATTTGTTTAATTCCTTTTATTGACATTGGTTGTAATTGGATTTAGTGACTTGGTTGTCAACCGAAGTCACTCGGTTTGTTGAAACGTTTTAGTTCTAAGAACTTGTCATCATACTATACTTGCACAAATAACATAAATTATATCGACTCAAATTGATCATGTAAATATTCTGATGATGGGGTCATTATAATAAAAGGCTAAGAATTCGATTCTCACCTTGAAAGATCAATTGCTAAGTCAAAATTGAGTTATTGAACTCATAGTAGGGATTCTACCAAACCAATTGGCATCACCACTTATAAAGAAAGTAAATGACATGAATATGAGTTCACCTCTTTAGCTCTTATAGAACTAGTCTATGTTGAAGCTAAGATTTGATGTCTTTACAAAGAAGTCTTTAGTAGATCACTTAAGGTCATGTTGTGATACTTCTACCTCACTTACAAGTATGAGTACAAAATTGTTTGTGGCTCATAAGGCTATCTTTAAAAAAAAATAGTTGTATTTTTCTAAAGATAGAGTGGGAGAAAATAAGCCACAACGAAAACCTAGTTAGGAACTAGTGAGAAAACCAAAAGAAAATGTTCTTGAAATAATAAGATTATGATCTATGAAGTGGAAGTACCTAGAAATTTTAAAATTTGATTTTCTAACATGAGAGACTTATGAAACTAAATGGAATCTATGCAAAGAAAATGTTTTAATTGGAAGTGTCCAATTATAGTTGCATGGATAGACATGTAGATGTCTACAAAAGCTAAGTTAATGCGTAACTTTGCTTAGATCCAAATCATCAGTGAAATACCTCATAATATGTGTGTGCCAGATACACATCAAAACATCATGTCCAAATAGGGATTTGGAATAGGATGTGTACATGACACAAGCCTATGGTATGTATCTACCTGGAGGTTATGATGATCTTTTCTATTATAAGATATAAGAAAGGTTTCACTCGAATTGTCGAAAAGTCATGTATAGACATGAAATTGAGTGGGAGTTAAAGTCATGTCTAGACATGAAGTTAAGTGAGAGTTTAAGTTATCATGTAAAGACATGAAGTTCAGTGGGAGAAATTGTTTTCCACGTGAATGACATTTCACTCATTAAGAGTGACATATTCATATTACCTTTTTGAAAGGAGTGATTGGATTTTAATGTTGGATGAAAGAGGGCAACGTGTATACTGAAATCAAAATCTTTTGTGGAATAGAAGATTTTAGCTTGGCATTTAAAAGGTATCTTATGTCGATAAGATCCTTAATCTATTCAACAAGTTAAATAGGTTGTTTATGTTGATAAAAGTGGGATCACTATGAAAGGGTCATAGTCATCCACTGAACCTAAGAGTTGTTGATCACATGATATCAATCATGTGTGCCATAACATGCACATACCTAAATGAATTGTATGCTAGGAGCATGACAAGTCCATAACAAATCAATCCAGATGAGTGTCATTGGATAGCCTACAAGAACATCCATAGAGTTCTCGAGGGGAATTAGGGATATATTCTTGTGTTTGGTAGAGAAAATTTGACAATGTGGTAAAGGTTACACAAACCCAAATTTCCAAACTTATAAGGATTTATCGAAATCCTAGGCGTACTTTTGTTATACAAGAAGCGAATAACTAAAAGGATGATTGAAGAGTCAATCATTATAAATTCTACAAATAGAGACCTAGTACATTATGATGAGGATAAGGTGGTTTAAAAGGAACTAATAGTAGATCCCTTCACCTAAATACCTATCAGTTATCATGATAACGAGTGGGAGTATCTTTCAAGTTAAAGAGCTCAACACTAGATAAAGATCTAGATATGTACATAGATGAATTCATGTTATTAGGAATAACGTTGTATGGAAGGAAAAAGGAATTCACAAGGTTGGAATAAATGAATATATGGTATATTCAATACCCAAGCCTTTACTGCATTTAATAAGATCGTCATGAATTGTCATGGACGACATAAACTTTATATTATATGATATGAAGCAATAACATTGTATTGATTGTTCATATATGATAATCACATTTATCGTTTGAGTTTCTAAAACTTATTTTGTGCTTTGTTATATCCAATGGATTGTAGAGACAATTTTGGACTCCATTAAAGTGGACTGATTTAACATAGCATTGGCCCCTAGTCACTTATGTGAGGTGACATCTCGAAGTGACTAGATTGTGGTGCAATTGATGGCAAGTTCAAGTGTCATAGGGTCATAAGGGATGACCAATAGATCACATAGACAGAGTGTAAGGGACAATCTGTCGGGCAGTGACCGCTTATAGAATTCTGGCAATTCTTGTAGCCTGGTCGTGGCAAGAGCTACTAGTATTCTTTTGAGTCAATTCTTTGACTAAAGACTGTTCGCCTAAGGTGGCACAGTTTCAGAGTGACTTTGATTTATGCTCTACGACCTTCGTAACTCTTTTGGGTCATGATGAGCTGTGGCTATGCAAAGGGAATAGTGCGATAGGAATTGTCCACCCCTTGTCAGGGTTGTTTTTTAAATCTCAAGGCCACTCGAGGAGGAGTAAGCTGAAAATGCGTGGCCACGCTCGGAAGGTATCTATGGTAGATAATTCCGGTCAGACAGTTACTCGCCAGATCGAGGAAACCACTCTTGATATGATCAAATGCAAGTACGACCTGCAAGACACCTTGCATTGAGTGGGAGATAATGTAATAGGACAAGAGAATTGGTGACGCACACTTGTCTCGGACAAGTGGGAGATTGTTGGAGTAAATGTCCTCAACAATAGTGCGATCACATAATTAAATCTCAATAATAAGAATACAAAGGAATGATGAATATTATAGTCAACTGGTCAACATAAATCGGTAACGATTGGCTCAATTGAGTTTGACGTTACTGTCGTATGACGGTTGTGATCAGTTGATCCCTTGAGGTCACACCTAAAGGACAATCCCCTAATCATGTACATTAATTAATTGTATAGTGATACAGATTAATTAATCCCTTAAAATGAACCAAGTTTAAATTGTGAGTGAGAAATATATCTTATTGTAATATGATTAAATAAGATTCATTTTGGTAATTTAATTGTTATATTACTAAGAATGCATTATGTTTATGAAACATTTGAGATAAGTAAAATTGGTCGATTATAATTACAAACTGTTGTAGATTATTTTTAACCAAATATGAGAGGACCCATTTTATTTACATGTAATTATAAAATGTGACTTAAAATGTTAAGTCTAATTTATTTGTTATGAAATTGCATTTAAATTGGTTAAATGCACATTTATAAGCAAAATTACATGTTATATGTCACATGTCACACTTGTGACAAATGACAAATTGCAAAAATAAAATGGACACCCATATTACATGGGTGAACCGGTTTTGGTAGTGTACCAAGAGGGTGATTATTTTTGTGTATTATTCTAATTAGGAATTAGACATAATCATACCCAAAACTATTACCAACACTCAACCTTTTTACATTGTTAAGAACAATTGGAAGTGACAACACCCCACCCATGTGGGGTGTGGGTGACCGGTTTCAACAAGGCAAAGATGGCTTGTTTTTCCTCTTATTTATACAATACACTACCTCATATAATTTATTAATGCAAAAATCACTTCTTCTCTCTAACATCTCACTAAACTTAAGAAGTTTACATAATACTTAGAGTTCATATTCTCTAATAATATACTAGTGTAGTATTAAGAGTTATTAGATCATTTTAAAGGGTTACTACATTTAATACTAGTGTAGTATTATTTTGTAGAGATTAAGGGTAGTCTTGGGTGCAACTAATTGGAGAGTTTCTACTTTGAAACTTGGAAGATCATCCTCATATTACTAGCTCAAGAACAATATTTGAAAGGAGTTCAAATATTGTGCCCATATTTTCATAATCAAAGTAAGAAATGGTTCTTTCTTTTATATCTAGTTATGCATGCATAAGATTTATTTAGTTTAAGAGTAAACTAAATGTATAATGATATTAGAAGTGTTTAATATTGAGTTAAAGAAACTCACAAGCCGTATCAAGAGCCAAGGTTGTTGCATGCATAATCGATTTATACTTTTTTCGAGTTATGGTAACTTAATGAAAACTAGTAATTCATAGGCAACGGGATCGGATGACATTCATGGTGAGCCAATGCGGTTCTTTGGTTAAGAGCGGAACGGATATGCATGAGGGGATGCGGACTATATATGATGCGACAGAGGCTCTTTCGTTGAAAGTCCGGAACTTTGACGTTTGCCTCACCGCTCAAGATACACATGTGTCTTCTTGCCTTGACCGTCTATCCACTCTTGAGTACCGCACTAGGCCCGGTTACAAAGCACCCTAGCCTCATCCACCTACCCACAATGCCTTGCTTTTCTATCCTTGCTTGCTTATCTCTTAAACTACTTAACCATATTCGGCCCATTTTGGCATGTTTAAACAATTGTTCTATTCGGCCCAATGGCAACTAATACTCTATTTTGTGGTTTGTAGTTTTAATTAACATTTACTCTTGATTTTGCTTGGTATAAATCGTTTTATATTGCGTATTTTGCATATCTATTTCTTGCCTTGACATATGTTATTCTAGTCGTTTCATGTCTTTGTTCTTGTCTTTTCAATGATGCCAAGAGGGGGAAGAAATGATATGATTTGAGTCTTTGCTTAAGCTTGCTCCTTGTCAAGACTCGTTATCTCTTAAATTCTCTCAAGCTATAACTTTGGCTAAGTTGTTTTGTTCTTGCGATCAAAGTTGCTATAACTTTGGAGTGTTTTGTTGAGGGGGAACCATACTTAGTCACATTGTTAAGAAGAACTCTTGAGGAAAAATCATATGAGACTTGTCATCATCAAAAAGGGGGAATTTGTTGGACCAATTCATAAGTTTTGATAATGACATGTGTTTATGTAATAATATGTTTTACTCGATATATCATATGCGTGTAATTGTGTGCTTTAGTCTTATTATAGCTAGCAACAATTATGAGAAGAAAGATCAAAGTTAGGCATAACTTTGATAAAGTTTGTGAGACAAAGTTATAACAACTTCAGGAATAACTTTGGAAGTGAACATGGAAGTTATAGCTAACCAGGCATAACTTTAAAGAAAATCGCTTCAAACAAGATCTACATAAAACTACACAAGACTCAAGATGGAGGGTCTTTGTGATCAAGATGAAGAGATGATCCGTATACTGAAGATCTTTGTGAAGATTAGATAGTATAGGTCGTCATTCGGTAACTATTCCATTCGAGAGATTTTATGTTCAAAAGTTATAACTTTAGTCTATGACTTTGGATGATAAAATATTGATGCATGATTTTGGAAATAAAATGTTTTGAAATGTTTTCAAAAGTGAAAGAGTATTTTTATATTTGTCAATTATTTTATTAGAGAATATATTTATGAGATTCTATTGGTTAGTAATACAACTTATGGGTTGAACAGAATGAAGAAGAAGACACGAATGATCTAGACTTTCGCCTTTCAAGAGAAGACGAGCCAGTTAATAATGAAGAAGTTATTGAAGGAATCAATGATGAACTTGATAAATCCGCAAATGACCTTGAACAGAGAACTGAGACGATTGTTGATGATACGAATGTCTCTTCTCAAAACAAGGAAAAGGAAACTGAAGTTATAGCTGATGATGCTATAACTTTGAACCAGAACCAAGATGGTGTAACTGAAGTTGTATCAACTTCAGCTATAACCCCAGAGTCCAACTCAGGTAGAACCAATCTTGATTCTGAATCATTTGAGGAAAGTGATAGTTCATCAGATGATGATGAGCCTAGGAACTCTAAGAAATGGAAATATAAGAGTTCTCATCCTATGGATAGTATCCTAGGAAGTTTGAATAAGGGAGTTCAAACGAGGCGAACTTTAAATAACTTTTGTTCATTCTATTCTTTTCTGTCTACCATAGAGCCTACCAACATCAAGGAAGCTCTTGCAGAATCCGACTGGATTGTGGCTATGCAAGAGGAGCTTCAACAGTTCGAACACAATAAAGTATGGCACCTAGTGCCACGACCTCCAAATCGAACTGTGATTGGTACTCGATGGGTATTTAGAAATAAATTGGATGACGCAGGAGTTATAGTTCGTAACAAGGCTCGATTGGTCGTACAAGGTTATAATCAACAGGAAGGGATTGATTATGACGAGACATTCGCTCCAGTAGCAAGACTTGAAGCTATTCGCTTGCTCATCGCCTTCGCAGCTCATAAAGGAATGAAATTATTCCAAATGGACGTTAAGACTGCATTTCTTAACGGTTATTTGGAAGAAGAGGCTTTTGTTGAACAACCTCCTGGATTTTTGAATAGCAAGTTTCAAAACCATGTTTTTAAACTCGGTAAAGCCTTATATGGTTTGAAACAAGCGCCTAGGGCTTGGTACGACAGATTGTCAAAATTGTTATTACAAAACATTTTTAAAAGAGGATCTGTCGACAAAACCCTATTTCTAAAATCCGAGGGTTCTGATTTACTTGTTGCTCAAATTTATGTAGACGATATTATTTTTTGGTTCTACTAACAATAAATTGTGCAAGTATTTTTCAGATCTTATGACCTCAGAATTTGAAATGAGCATGATGGGAGAATTGAAATTCTTCCTAGGATTGCAGATTCAACAAACCAAAGAAGGAATAAAGATTCACCAACAAAAATATGTCAAGGAGCTAATCAGAAAATTTGTTATGGAAAACGCTCATCCTATGGACACACCTATGGTAACTGATAAAAAGTTGACCTTGGACGAAACGGGTAAGTCCGTAGATGAGACTACATATCGAGGTATGAATGGTTCTTTATTATATTTAACTGCAAGTAGGCCTGACATTATGTTTAGCGTATGTGTCTGTGCTAGATTTCAATCATGTCCTAAAGAATCACATATGATTGCAGTTAAACGTATCTTGAGATATTTAATTTGTACTTCTAATTTATATTTGTGGTATCCACTTGAGTGTAATTTCGATCTAGTAGGATATTCAGATGCAGATTATGCAGGTTGTCATGCTACCTAGGGTTTCTAATATATTCTATCTCAATTTGTTGTTAACCTAATTAGCCAACCTAGTGTTTGAGCCATCTAGGGTTTCGTGAAACCTAGTTCGTGCCACCTAGGGTTGCGTGCCTCCTAGGGTTTCGTAAGCTAGAGGATTTCGGCCAATCTAGGTTGTTTCCTTAGTTTACCTAATCTAGGATTCTACTATATGTTTACAACAATATTTTGAGATATTAAGATAAATATATTTCTATAAGATAAACCAAATAATATTTTGAGATAAAGATATTTCTAAAAGATAAGCAAATATTATTTTATGATAAGATAAGTACCTTTATTAAATATTATACTAGGGTTTTAGATCTTCTATGATTCTTCTACTATAAATACTCATTCACATACAATTTTTAAAACACACGAAATACACAACATATTACACGGCTATTATTTTCCTTTTGTTGATTTTCCTAAATCGTTTTAAAGCAAGCCTTTGAGCTAATATTTATTATTTTTAGAGTTTGTTTTTAAAAGAGTTGTGCATCAATTATTATCAATCGCTTGAGTGAAATACGTTATTGGATAATAGTACATCATTATAAGCTTACAATTCTTTAACGGGAATTGTGTGAGTTATATTGTACTTTCTTATTAGCGTAAGATAGTATAGAGTATTTAGCGATACTCACCTTGAGTTATAATCATAGTGTTGATTATACGAGTGGGTTGGTAATTTTTGTAATCCGTAGAAAGGTACTAAAAATTATTAATCGAGAATAGTGGACGTAGGTTTCAACGTGTGAAACTGAACCACTTCAAAAATCGTGTGCCTCTCTCTTATCTCTTTACTTTTCGTTATTTCGTTATTCGCGCTTACTTTAATTAATTAATTAGTTGATTTTAATTCATAAGATCAAATAATTAATTACATATCATATAAGTCGAAAACGTGGGGCTAGTTTTTAATACTCAATTCACCCCCCCTCTTTCATATTCGATCAATAGACTCTACAGGTCATCATAGTGTCTTGCTTTTGAGCCATTTGGAGAATCATGGCCTCTAGTTTACTCGCCCCTTTGTCACTTTGTTGAGAAGTGGAGATATGACCTTGAAATTCTTGCAGTTTTTGAGTGAGAAGGTCCACTTGAGCTTGGAGAGGTGACAAATTGGTGATCTTTTTCTTAAATATCAATGGCATAACACGAGAATTGTTATATTGACAATTAAGAATCGCCATGGACTGAATGGTGGCATGAGCAATTTCCACATCAATTTGATCAAATCTCCAATTGTTGGCGGAATACAAGATACATCGGGAATCGATACAAAACCCATTATAAAAGGTTATGGAAAGAACTCCAACCCCTGATGATGACACTCTCTTTTTAGCTCTATGTACCTCTCCCTGGCCTCAAATACACTTACATCCCCCCTTTGTCGAAACCAAGGGATTTGGCTTCTAAGAAGAGCAGTATTTTCCCGTGGGAAGTACTTTTTATAGAAGATGAGAGCCAAGATACTAAAATCGGTGATGCCCAAGGATACGTTTTCAAGGCTATTGATCCATAGCTTAGACTTACCCCTCAAAGAGAACGTGAACAACATCTCCCGAATCTGATCTTGTCTTACCTCTGTTTGCCCATTGGTTGAGCAATAGTCACAAAAGTTTTGTATGTGCAAGTTTGGATCTTCAGTTAAGATCCCAATAAATTGGCTCCTCTATATAAGATTAATGAAATCCTGCTTTATTTCAAAGTTAATGGCTTTAATTTGGAGAGTAGCAATGCCCCTAGGGAGCATAGTCGTGGTGGGCTTAGGATGATCGGACAATCGGACCATCAACTTGGTTGGAGGAAGAGAAAGTGGTGGTGAAATATCGTCCTCTTCAAGTGATTTATAGCTGGCACAATTATGGTTCAAGCTCTCAGAAGTAGAGGCTTGAAAAAAGCTCCTTGAGGTAATTTAGCCTTCTATTGAAAGTTCTCCCAGGCTCGGGATCAAATCAACTTGGCTCACCAAAATGAGCGGACCTACGCATAAGAACAAAAACTACAAGAAAATGGTAAGAATGGTCCCAGGGAACACTTGTTCCTCGACACAAATAAAAACAAGATAGAAATCAAAAACTAAAAAGCAAACAAAACCGTGCTCCCCGGCGACGGCGCCAAAATTGACAGGGTTATCGTGTACCTTATTAAAGATATTAACCCTAGGCTAGACTAATAACAAATTAATGAATTTAGGGAAGTAAGGGTCGATCACATGGAGATGGGAGTTACTAAATAATTTGTCATAGGGTGAACTCTATAAAGGTTAGTTAGATTATTTGAGATTGATTTGAAAGTAAACGATAAATAAAGCCAAATAACAAGATGTGATAAATAACAATAATAAGAAATTATCTAGGGCATAGGTTCATCAAGTTTGTCAATCAAGATAATGGAATCAATGGTGAAGTCGATAAACAATGCAAATCACAAAGTTAGGCACGTCCTTTCGGTCTTATACCAATCTTAGAATAAATTTCTAGCGGGCTCTCGCACCTACTAGAACGTATTCTACCAATTATGCTTTAGCCAAATCGAACCCGGACTTTCGTTCTAACAATCAATTTTACTAAGTTGTTAATTAAGGTTGTGGTCACAACGATGAATAAACCAATAATAATCACAAGCCAAATGAATGGTAAGAAACGATTAATCAAGAACCCATGTAACAACTCATCACATGCTATGACGACTCATGACTCCCCTACCCTCTAGATAAGCGAACTACTCACACATAAGGCTTTTCATAAATTAGACTGGACCGGTTATTCGGACTGACCCGGACCGGCCGATCCACTCCGGTCTGTACATAATACAGTTCGGTTCGGTCTCCGGGTCCATACAATTATGGTGACTGGTCCAAGCAAAATAAATAACCTCCAATTACCTTTGAAAATGGAACTGGTACGGTCTAAACCTGGAAAAACCCGAACCTAAAGGGTTCTGCTGCGGTCTGGTTTGGGTCCCCACCCAACCGGTCCGGTCTCCGGTTTTGGGGTATAGGGTTTGCCGGTCCTGTCACCTAGCCAAAGCACATTTTCAGGCTGGTCCTTACACACCACTCCCAGTACCAAACAAGCCATGGAAAGATCTCAGCATGGATTTCATTGTGGCACTACCAAGAACACAAAGGGGAAATAATTCCTTTATAGTGGTTGTAGATAGGTTCAGTAAGATGGCCCATTTCATTACTTGTAAGAAGACTGAAGATGCCTTAGGGGTGGCTGAGCTATATTTCAAGGAGGTTGTTAAGTTACATGGTGTACCTAGAAGCATTGTCTCAGATAGAGACACAAAGTTCATGAGCCACTTCTGGAGAACATTGTGGAAGCTATTGAAGACTAGGCTACTGTTTAGCACTTCTCACCATCCTCAAACTGATGGGCAGACAGAAGTGACTAACAGAACACTAGGGAAGATCTTGTGGAGCATTGTTTCTAAGTCTTTGAAAGATTGGGACCTCAGGCTAGCACAAGCTGAGTTTGCCTTCAATAGAGCCCCCTTTAGCAGCACAGGTAAAAGTCC
Organism: Heliosperma pusillum; assembly: GCA_022085475.1. Lineage (NCBI taxonomy): Eukaryota > Viridiplantae > Streptophyta > Magnoliopsida > Caryophyllales > Caryophyllaceae > Heliosperma > Heliosperma pusillum. The sequence continues at coordinate 21,695 of JAIUZE010045539.1, read as the reverse complement.
TTTTGAAACAGTTTATGGTACTAACCCTCTCATGCCTACAGACCTGGCCCTAGTCAAAGGAAGCAAAGCAAACTATGATGCAAATAAAAGAGTTGAATAAATGATACAGATACATGAGCAAGTAAAGAAACAGATTGAGAAATCCAATGAGTTGTATAAGGCTAGATCCAAAGGGCCTAAGAAAGCAAGGGAGTTCAAGACAGGGGATCTTGTATGGTTGCATTTAAGAAAGGAGAGATTTCCAGATAAGAGAAGAAACAAGCTCATGCCAAGAGCTGATGGACCATTTCAAATATTGGAGAAGCTGGGTCCTAATGCTTACAAGGTAGATCTACCAGGAAGTTATGGTGTCCATGGTACCTTCAATGTTGGAGACCTGAGCCCCTATTATGGAGAACCAGATGATGAAGGTGATGAAGATTTGAGGGCAAATCCTTTTCAAGAAAGGGAGGTTGCATTAGGAGTACATGATCAAGACAAGACACTAGCTCAGGGCAGACAGAACACCACCATTCAAGACAACAACAAGGTAGCCAGCACCATGACTAGCTATGACAATGCCCTATTCAACCCAAGTAACAATCATTCCATGCCAGCAAGAACAGCACCCTACCAGCCAGAACAATGCCTAGCCATCCATTTTCCAAGCCTTAGCCAAGACAACACCCGACCAACAACAAAACAAACCCAACACAACAGCAACAACCCTCAGCCTCAACCAGTCAGTCACAGTCCTTTTAAACAGGGTCCATGGGGGTCTTACACACTCAAACAAACCTAAACAATGGTCAATATTGGTCCTAGGGAGGGTCCTTGACAACCTTGTCCAGGGACTCTTCTCCAAGAAATGCACACAACAAAAGTTAGCTTAGGGACAAACTCAAACTGTCCAGAATGCAGCCTTTTTGCAGTAGTTCAAATGTCACTATCAGACTTTCCTATTTTGAACAAACCAGCTCGAGGGACTTTCAGCCGAACCTTTGGCACACACCCCACTCCAGTCTGGCTCATTAACCAAGCCTGAAAGTCCACTCCTTCACCAGATCAACCTACACAAACCAATTAAGTCAGATTGTCTCATTAGAACTGCTTTTTCTACTTTATTGTTTTATTTCTGAACAATGTGGTTGTTATTTCTGTTTCCTTTTGTAAGCCAATTGTGGCCCTAGATGTAATGAACAAGTAAGATGTAATCTCATTGCCTATATAAGGCTTATTCCTAATGAATGAAAGACAGATTTGAAGTAAACACAAAAACTGAAACCTTTGTTTCTGTTATCATCTCTTGGATGTGTGCTTGAGAAAACTTCCATTGTTGTGTGCTTGGAAGTGAGCCTAGACCCTTAGCTGTATGATGGGATCATGGTTCAACCCTCAACCATTGGCTTTGTGCTTTGGTTAAGGTTCTATCAGCTTTCCTTTAGCATTCAGTCAAGCAAAAACAGAACAATCATTGAGTGTCTTAAACTTAGCTTACATTGTCTATATTGTGCTTGTTTCCTTGATACTTTCAGTGCAATAACGATAGTTGACGATTTCTGATCAAAATCATTGACTAGAATGGAATTCTGTTCCAAGGTAGAGATACGCGAATTGAATAGACAAAGCATGACATGGTGGATTAAGACCTAGTAAATTGCTTAAAAGCCTGCTAGACCATCTGATCTATGATCATAATGAACACATCATTCTTACGAACTCGCAATGAATTATTTGCATGTCCTAAATCCAATTTCATCAATATGTCAATCTACATGTGTGAACCTACTTCCCTAGATGCTTTTCATTATTGTTAATTCATCATTAGCTTTACTGTTTTCATTTTAGTTTGCTTTTATTTTGTTTTCGTTTGTGCTCTTCATTAGTTTAGAAACCAAATCCTCAAAACCCAGAAACACGTTAGATAAAACCCAATTGTGAGACACTTCACATTCTATAGGAAACACCATCTCCCTGAGAATCGACCCCTACTTCTCTAATTACATTAATTTGTTATTAGCCTAGTCTGGGTAAATTATCTTTGTATCGGGCTTGCGACAGGCTCGGTCAGTATTAGAGTAATAATAGTAGCATTCAGCTGTTTAAGCACTTTACTAGACCTGATCACATCCTTAACAGCACAGCATACCTCTTCTCCAATTATACTCCGAGAATCTTTAAAGAACGCACTTGAATATCCATCAAGACCTGACGCTTTATCATCAGGAATATCAAAAATGGCTCTTTTTATCTCTTCATTAGTAACAGGCGTGAGCAACATTTCACAATGGGTATTAGTGCAGGTAGGTCCCATCTCAATAATCTTCTTATTCACCCCAATATTAGTACTCTCTTCTCCCAATAAGCTTTTATAATACTGACGAAACGCCTCTTGAATTTGCTTAGGATCATCATGACATTTACCATTAATATCTGTGATAGAGATTACCTGATTCCTCATAAAATGACTTTTAATCACTCCATGAAAATACTTAGAATTGTAATCCCTATTTTTCATCCGTGAAGCCTTTGCTTTCTGTTTAAAAAATAAATTACAAGCCACCTTCAACTCTTTATACTCCTTAATTGCATCAGTTTCTTTAGTAATCCCATAGCTGTTCTGATTACTTAGACTAATCTGTTCCCGAATGTATTCAAGATTCTTCAAATCCAAATCAGTACTCTTCTCATTATCAAAAAAGTGATCCTTGTTATACCTCCTGAATTCTCTTTTCAACTGTTTCAACTTAAAAACCAGGCAATACATCTTAGTGCCCTGAGTTGGAATGTTCCACCAGGTAGCAAGATTTGATAAATAAAAATTTGCCTTCCCCCACATATTAAAATATTTGAATGATTTGATAGCACGCCATCTTAAGCTCACATACTCGTTGATATTTGCTTGACATTGATAAGTAATTATGCAAATGTAATGATTTAACGTAGACACGACCCAAAATCGCTTCATAACCTACAAATGAGATTAAAAGATATGAATGCTTCCAAAGAAGCAATTAGCTCATAAAACCACTATAAATAATTAATAATAACATGTAAAATCGAGCTTATATATGGTAGAAAAAGTATATATAAAATGAACGTATAATCTTTCTTCTTTAAAAATAAACTTGTGCACCCCAAGGCGATGCACTCAGTCTTACGTACCACTTGACTAGTAACTCTTCCAAGTGCTTGTCATGCTCCTCTAAATCCTTGGGTCCCATCTTCGAAGGGTCCTTAGTTACCCGACTTCATCTCAATATTAAAATCAAGATCCCTCGTTGGAGGCAATCCCGAAATCTCCTTAGGAAACACATTTGGAGTGAGACACAATCTGCTCTTCAATCCGCGTATCCCTTACATGGCATAAGATCATAGGTAACTCGTCCTCAAAGTATCCTTCAAATTAAGTGCTGATGTGAGAGCTTCACCTTTGACTTCACCAAAAATTCCTTATAAGACACCCTGAATCGATTAGGACCACTCACATACACTTTCTTTTGGTAACAGTCAATCTGGGCTATATGCTTTTCTAACTAATCTATTACCAATATTATCTCAAATCCCCCTAAAGGAAGTCTACGAGGTTGACAGGAAAAGTTGACTCCAACAAGGTATTTGTATACATTTAATTGACTCCAACAAGGTATTACAACATCATCCCCAATCACCTCAAATTAAGTCAATCCTAAGGAGTTAGCATGATCACTAGATACGAATGAATGGGTTGCTCCAGAATAAAATAACACATAAGAAGGTGTAAAGTTAACAAGGAATGTACCGGAAACCACGTAGGCATCCCCTTCAAAAACTTCTTTCCCAAGCACGAACAGTTTCCCACTCGATTTTGCACCACCCTGTACATTACTAGCCGAGGCAATCGGCTTGACATTGCTAGTCTGGCCTCCTTAATTAGTAGTATGTCTCTTATAAGTGCTCCCACCATGATTCTGGTTTGTTTTTGTAGTTTCTTTGGTTTCCAAAGGTGTTAAAATAGCTCATATGTCCTGAGAACATGTTCGTCCCATAGCTTTGCATCGGTGTACAATACCCTCCTTAGCTCCGCCTCTATTACCAATCACCAACTTCTAGATTCGAAGACTCTATGTCCCATTTTATCATAATTGAAGGAGCTTCATCCGCAAACGGGGACCTGGTCGTGACCTCTTCTCCCACCTAGCGTCATAGCCGCGCCCACAGACCCACTAACTTAATAGGATCTAAACGGGTTATAACTTTGCTTATTACTAGCTCCTTGCCATTCACTAACTGTCTCACCCTTCTCTAACATGTGATCCTTCAGCATGTAAACCACTCTTTCAGTATGCCATGCCCTCTAGTACACCTCACTCAGACTCATCAGTTCTCCAGCTACTACCCTCTTTATAATCCTTACTCACAAACCCTTCTCAAACCGCACCGCTAAGATATCTGCACTGTGCTTCAGAGCACATACTTACTCTGCCAGGTTTAGAAAACGATTATAGTACTCTTCCACTGTCCTCTCCTCCGTCATCTTAAAAGTATCATATTACTTCAAATGTGTTCAAGCACGAACTCATCCCTCAACATCCCCTTGAAGCTAACCCAGTTCACATAAGCCTTATCGCTCTCCTTGAATGCTTGTTTAATCATCTTCTTATTTCTACTCTACCACAATCCCGCTTTCCCTTTAAGGTAGTAGGCTGCGTAATCCAACTGTAGCTCTGCTGGGCAAATTAACAACTAAAAAAAGTTGTCGAATTGCCTGCACGAATCTCCTTGATAAGTGAATATTTGTATGGTTTTAACCCCCAATTTAGCTCGGTTTTGTTTGTCATTTGTGCTTTGCTAAGCCATTTTATGAGCTAATATCGTCTTCTAGGCGAATTCCTATGTTCTAACATGTTTTGTAGGGAAAGTGACGTTTCTACGCCCTTTTTCTATATTCCCGAGCATTTGCCTAGAACCCGACGATTTGAAGAAGCAAGCTTGACCAAGTGAAAGGCATTTCAAGAAGGTTCACTAATTCGAAAGAGAGAAGAAGCAAAGACAGTTTCGTAGTTGTCGGAAGATCAATCAATTGAAAGGAAGAAATCATCGCTTTACATCAAACCCTATCAACAAACCCGACTCAAGAGGTCAAGGGGGATGTTGGAAGTCAAGTCAAAGCAAAAGGAGATGAAGCGTTAGTCAAAAGCTTCCAGAAGACAAAATACCCGATCGGGTTTGTGTATACCCGATCGGGAAGTGTGCTGCTCTGCACAAAACGGCGTCAACTTCCTATTTTTGTCCTATGTGTTTAATGCCCGACCTCTTCCCCACGAAACCCTAATGCTATATATAGATGCTCCATCCCCTCTTCTCAACACACACTTTTCTTACAATCCTCTTCTCTTCTCTTCTTACATTTCCTCTTTAGATTAGGAGGAAGGGAGAACTAGTCTCTCTTCTCTCATTTTCTTCTTCTTTAGTCTTTAGTTCTTAGTTTATTTCTGTCCATTTCACATCAAAATCTTAGCTTAGATTAATAAGAGTTTCAATCCTTGTAGTCTACTTTGTTGGGTACAAGTGTTGTAATTCAAGGATCGTTTATTATGTGCAAGGATTTTCTATTATTGTTATCATTATCGTCATTGATCGTCATATAGGTATTTTTGTTTTATCCCTTGTTTAATGTTCTTATAGTTTTCCATTTGATTGTTATTTGCTTTACATATTGTCTTAGATTCATTTTAGTACCGTTATAATCGTTGCTTCGTTTCCTAGATTATCAATTAGCGTCGTTATTATCGCCATATAAAAAGTCAAAACCAAATAAACATGTCTATCCTAGTTTTCATTGTTAATATCATTTTAGACAAGATATCATCATGAGTGAGTAGTCATCCTTTCTAGGGTGTAGGGTAGCCATGTTAGATTGATTAAAAGATGTTAATTGGATAAAGGAATTGTGCCTTTAAAACATTGTGTCTATGCATGTTTGGATTGTAACGATAGTTAACGATTTTTAGCTAAAATCATTTGACTAGTATGGAATTCTTTTCCAAGCTAGATATACAGGAATTGAATAGACAAAGCGTGACGTAGTGGATTAAGACCTAGTAAATCGCACTAAAAGCCTGCTAGACCATCTGATCTATGATTGTAATGAACATGCCATTCTTACGAACGCTCAATAAATTATTTGCATATCCTAAATCCAATTTCATCAATATATCAATCTACATGTGCGAACCTACTTCCCTAGATGATTTTCATTACTTGCTTTACTATTTTTATTTTGTTTTTATTTTGTTTTTATTTATGCTTTATATTAGTTTAGATATCAAAAATCTAAAAACCCAGATAATCATTAGATAGAACTCAATTGCGAGACAATTCACATTCCATAGGAAACACCATCTCCCTGAGGATCGACCCCTACTTCCCTAATTACATTAATTTGTTATTAGCCTAGTATGGGTAATTTATCTTTGTATTGGGCTTGCGACAGGCCTGATCAAATTTTGGCGCCGTTGCCGGGGAGCACGGTTTAGTTTTCTTTTTCTTGTGATTTTTATCGCAATTAGTTTTATCTAGTCTTTAGGAACCCAAATTCCTTTAGACCTCTCTTGATTTTTCATCTTAGCTTTTCAATCTTATGCCCAGATCTTCTAGACTTGGGACCTCTATCTCTTTAGACCCCGATCTAGAAAGAACTCGGCAAAGGAGCCGAAAGCTATTCATCGAAATCTCAAAAGCTTCTTATACTTCAAGTTTAGATCGTATTCGTGAGAAATACTCGGATATTCTATCTAATCTTGAAGGAGAAGAAGATCCATTCTCATCTCCATTCACAAAAACCACTCAATCTTCATTCCATCTTCACCTTCACATTCGGGAATGGTTCGACTTTCAGACCATTCCAAACCCACCGCAGAAACACTTCCAAGGGGTATTACTACACCCCAAATCGAAGCCCAAAACTTTGAAATCAATCATCCTTCATTAACCTCATAGAAAGAAGCCAATTTAGTCGCAATGCCACAGAAGATCCCAACCTTCACATCCAAAACTTTTGTGACTATTGCTCCACTATTAGACAAAATGGAGTCACCCAAGAGCAAATTAGAGAGATGCTCTTCTCATTTTCTTTGAAGGGTAAGACAAAGTTGTGGATTCATAGCCTTGATAAGGTTACTTTAGGTATCACCGATTGGGAGAGCTTAGCTCTTGCCTTCTACCAAAAGTACTTCCCCCCAGAGAAGACCGCTTTGTTGAGAAGTCAAATCACTGGTTTCCAACAAGGGGATGATGAGAGCCTATATGAAGCCTGGGAGAGGTACAAGGACTTGCAAAGAGAGTGTCCTCATCATGGGTTAGATTCATGGCTCCTTGCCATCACATTATATAATGGGTGTTATATAGAGTCCCGTCGAATCCTGGATTCTGCTAACAATGGAAGATTTGATCAAATCAATGTTGAAAATGCTCACAATACCATTGAATCCATGGCAATTCACGATTCTCAATATAGAAATTCCCGCTCCATACCATCGAAATCTAAGCAAGAAGACCCCACTTTGACGCTTTTACAAGCTCAAGTAGCCCTTCTCACACAAAAGCTAGAACAACTCCAATCCTTTACATTTCAACAGAGTGACAATGGTGTAAGTAAACTTGAAGCCATAATGCTGCAATTAGCTCAAAGGCAAGACACCATGATAGTTCAATTCCAAGAGAGTGATCAAGCTAAGGATGCCGCCATCAAATTGTTGGAAACTAAAATTTCCCAATTTACCTCTTCTAATACCCATCAAACCCAAGGGCAGCTGCCTTCACAATGTTACCAACCTCACAAAACTGTAAACCCCGTTTCCTCGAGAAGCGGTAAGCATAATGATGAGCCCGTGGTTGTTAATGTTGAAGCTAAGGTGCCCATGTCAAAAGGGAAAGAGCCCGAGATTCCAATTGAGATCAAGGTCCCATTTCCCGAAAGATTAGCAAAGCACAAGGAGGAGGCAAAGTATGGTATATTCCTTGACGTCGTCAAGAACTTAAAGGTAACCGTCCCCTTCATTGAATTACTTACCCAAGTTCCTTCTTATTCCAAGTTTATGAAGGAAGTACTCAACAAGAAGAGATCCTTCGATGAGATGAAGACCGTAGCTTTCACTGAAGAGTGTAGTGCACTCTTGCAAAATAAGTCTCCACCAAAACTCAAGGACCCTGGTAGTTATTCCATCCCTTGCACTATAGGCACATATACCATTGATAAGGCCCTTTGCAACCTAGGTGCTAGTGTAAGTGTCATGCCCTTTTCTATGTTTGAAAAAATTAACATGGGTGCTTTGAAATGCACTAATATTACTTTGCAAATGGCGGACCGTTCTCTAAAACAACCTATGGGTGTTTTAGAAGATGTGCCCGTCAAAGTTGGTATGTTTTTCATTCCCGTTGACTTTCTAGTACTTGACATGGCCGAGGACTCTCAAATCCCAATCATTTTGGGAAGACCCTTTTTGCACACCACTGGTGCAGTTTTCGATGTCAAGAATGGGAAGTTGACATTAGAGATAGGAGATGACAAGGTGACCTTTAGTAAAAATTCAACCGTTAAGGGTCCCGTATTAAAAGAACCTTGTTATGTGCTTAATGTTGATGACTCTTCTGTTGTTTCTTCTATGCCTCGATCCTTACTGACGGATCTATTGGAGGGACATGTTAGTATTGATTCTTTTACAGGTGAGCATACTAAAAGCACTACTACTAAAAGTGCTAGAAGGGGCTATCCTCGAAAAAGTTTGGCTTGGATGGAGAATGTAAATAATGCTATGAAGATGAGCTTGGATGACAGTGAGTTTAAAGATAAAGGATGATTTCAAAGAAAGAACTAGAGTCTAGCAAGACTTTCTAAATTGCGCTTCTCGGGAGGCAACCCGTGTTCCTTTTCTTTTTTTTGCATTTTTATTTTTATTCCTTTTTTCGTTGTTAGGATTTAGTTTGCAGATGAAAGAGTTTTTGAAGAATCTATAAAGACCTTCCTTGTCAAGTCCAAAAGACTAGCTTGGGGGAGTCCGCGCTGAGTAGTAAGCTTCATTCTTCTTTCATTTTTTTTCCTTTTTCCCATTAAGCATCTCATTGCATATTTTGTATTTGTGCTCACATTGAGGACAATATGATGTTTAGCTTGGGGGAGGGATTTCATTCTCCCATTTTGCATTTTAGTTTATCACTTTTCAAATTTTGAATAAAAGAAAGAGAAGATTTTTGAGAAAATTTAAAAATTTCTGAACATAATTAAATGCTTTTCATGCTCTGCTTGCTTGTTTACTATGCTTTCATGTTACATTTCCCAAACTTAGAGCTTTCAAAAGATAATGATTCGATATTCATTGAATTTTGCATACATGGGGAAGTCTTGTACACAGTAGGCATGGAATAAATCTATAGATGAGTACGCTTGATCTTGAAATTTGGCAAACTACATATATTGTAAAGGTAGAACCTCCTTAGACTGGTACATCCATACCCAGTCTCATCTAGGTGTGTGTAGTTCTCCTTCTGATGTGTGTCATGTCAAAACGCATAAGTATGGTTCTCATTTTATTTCTTTAAGCATTGCATTCATGATTCACTATGATTTGAAGCCTTTTTCACTTTGAATTACACCTCAAAATAAGCCCCTTCATACAAATGCTTCACAAAATAATAGCTACATACAAAAACTGCCTACCTTTTGAGCTACTAGTTAGACTATGGTGTATGAGTGTTCTTTTGAGAAGATTTTGTTCCTTAATGACAAAGTGAATTTGGAGAACGAAAAATATTCAAGAAGTGATGTTCAAAAGAAAAAAAAAGAAAAGAAAAAGAAAAAGAAATAGAAAAAGAAAAAAAATGAAAAAATCGAAAAAAAAAGAGAAAAAAAAAGAAGAAATAAAAGAAGAAGTTGTGAGTATCTCTTCAAAATGTCAAATCAATAGAAGGAGTTTACCCTTATGTTTCGTGTGTAATAAGCCAATTGTTACTTCTGGCTTCATCTTTTGTTTTGTGGGAAATTCACCAAAAGTTTGGATTGAGTAATCATTTATCATTGGTCAGTTGCTAGCTCATTCTAAACTTCACATGACCATAACTGTTTGTCCACCTTTCACCCATTTTCCAAAGCCTTCTTCTTATTTTTCCGGCTTCTTTTCTATGTGCATTGTGATCTTTGACTTGTGCTTTAAATTGTTTACCATATTAGACTGCGGACACATTTTCATAAGTCGTAGATAGGTGAGTGTCTCAAAAAAATTTACACATAAAGAAATCACCTTTTACATACATTGAGTGTTCGAGTGTGCCGTGAGAGTCCATTTGTCAAAAGATCATGCAAGAGCCGAAAATCTATAGTGAAATTCTTTATGCTACGCCGTCATGTAAATCTCAGCCATGTTTATGTATCATTTTTGCCCACGTTGCTTTTGGGTTATGATTCAATATGTTTCCAAAGCTTTATGTTGAGATTTATTTCTTGATGGTATAGTAGCCAACGCTTGCAACCTTGTCCTGGTATTGTTTGTTATGTTTGCTTGAGGACAAGCAAAGGTTTAGCTTGGGGGAGTTTGATAAGTGAATATTTGTATGGTTTTAACCCCCAATTTAGCTCGGTTTTGTTTGTCATTTGTGCTTTGCTAAGCCATTTTATGAGCTAATATCGTCTTCTAGGCGAATTCCTATGATCTAACATGTTTTGTAGGGAAAGTGACGTTTCTACGCCCTTTTTCTATATTCCCGAGCATTTGCCTACAACCCGACGATTTGAAGAAGCAAGCTTGTCCAAGTGAAAGGAATTTCAAGAAGGTTCACTAATTCGAAAGAGAGAAGAAGCAAAGACAGTTTCGTAGTTGTCGGAAGATCAATCAATTGAAAGGAAGAAATCATCGCTTTACATCAAACCCTATCAACAAACCCGACTCAAGAGGTCAAGGGGGATGTTGGAAGTCAAGTCAAACCAAAAGGAGATGAAGCGTTAGTCAAAAGCTTCCAGAAGACAAAATCACCGATCGGGTTTGTGTATACCCGATCGGGGAAGTGTGCTGCTCTGCACAAAACGGCGTCAACTTCCTATTTGTGTCCTATGTGTTTAATGCCCGACCTCTTCCCCACGAAACCCTAATACTATACATAGATCTCTAGCCCCTCTTCTCAACACACCTTTCTTACAATCCTTTTCTCTTCTCTTCTTACATTTCCTCTTTAGATTAGGAGGAAGGGAGAACTAGTCTCTCTTCTCTCATTTTCTTCTTCTTTAGTCTTTAGTTCTTAGTTTATTTCTGTCCATTTCACATCAAAATCTTAGCTTAGATTAATAAGAGTTTCAATCTTTGTAGTCTACTTTGTTGGGTACAAGTGTTGTAATTCAAGGATCGTTTATTATGTGCAAGGATTTTCTATTATTGTTATCATTATCGTCATTGATCGTCATATAGGTATTTCTGTTTTATCCCTTGTTTAATGTTCTTATTGTTTTCCATTTGATTGTTATTCGCTTTACATATTGTCTTAGATTCATTTTAGTACCGTTATAATCGTTGTTTCGTTTCCTAGATTATCAATTAGCGTCGTTATTATCGCCATATAAAAAGTCAAAACCAAATAAACATGTCTATCCTAGTTTTCATTGTTAATATCATTTTAGACATAGATATCATCATGAGTGAGTAGTCATCCTTTCTAGGGTGTAGGGTAGCCATGTTAGATTGATTAAAAGATGTTAATTGGATAAAGGAATTGTGCCTTTAAAACATTGTGTCTATGCATGTTTGGATTGTAATGATAGTTAACGATTTTTAGCTAAAATCATTTGACTAGTATAGAATTCTTTTCCTAGGTAGATATACAGGAATTGAATAGACAAAGCGTGACGTAGTGGATTAAGACCTAGTAAATCGCACTAAAAGTCTGCTAGACCATCTGATCTATGATTGTAATGAACACGCCATTCTTACGAACGCTCAATGAATTATTTGCATATCCTAAATCCAATTTCATCAATATATCAATCTACATGTGCGAACCTACTTCCCTAGATGCTTTTCATTACTTGCTTTACTATTTTTATTTTGTTTTTATTTATGCTTTATATTAGTTTAGATATCAAAAATCTCAAAACCCAGATAATCATTAGATAGAACTCAATTGCGAGACAATTCACATTCCATAGGAAACACCATCTCCCTGAGGATCGACCCCTACTTCCCTAATTACATTAATTTGTTATTGCAACGAAAATACTCAGGAAAGTTGAGATTTATGTGGGTTTTAATGCTTGTAAGACACACACACAAATGAAGACACAAAGGACTTGAATTGGACTTGTTGTTGTGTTGAAAGTTTCTGAATTTGTAAGAAAATGAAGTAAGAACAAGATAGTACTCTTCCAAAGCACAAAGCCAATGGATAGAGGTTGTGATGAATGACTCCAGCAACTCAGCAAAGACTCAAACAACACTCTTCTAGCACTAAGCAAAGAAGGGACTCAAGCACATAGCCATGAGTTTAGAAATTGGAAACAAAGGTTTCAATTTTTCATTCATTCATCAAATCTGCCTTCATTAGGTTACAAAGCAAGGTTTATATAGGCCAAGAGAGACACATCTAAGGGTCTCAATTGCATCATCTAATGTACAATAAGTCGTGGCCTTGGCCTTACACAAATCAGAATACTAACTAGGATACAAAAGCATAAAGTAATAAAGCATAAAGCATAAGACAGAAAACAGGCTGCTCCTCTTTGTCTTGTTGTGCAAGGTCAATTAAGATGTGTAAGACCTTGGAGCTTGGGCTTGGCAGCTACCATCTTCAAGTACAAAGGGTTAGGATGTCTTTCAAGTCGTGCCCTTGTCTTGCCTAGCCAAATATAGCACCCAAAACAGCCTTGGTACAAGACAATGCTGAAATGTCCCTATCTGGACCCATTTGTTTGTTCTTAGCTAAACCTGCTCTTTTATTGTGAATTAGCAAAAACTTTCCTGGACTTTTATCTTCCTAAGACCCTAAAATAAGAGTATTAGGCCTTGGAACAACTTAATTCATATTAGGGGTTGCCTTGGACGAAGCTCTTTGATGTTGGACCTGAACCGGGTGAGATAGGACATGGACCCTTCTGATTGCATTTTGTAACACTCATAACTCTCTGCTCAGGATGAATTTGAAGACCCATGATAGCTCATGTGAAAGCTATGGATGTTAGCTTTCTCTCCAAAAAGAATCACCCCTAAACATTCAGTAGATTTTGAGTTATGCAACTTTGAGTGCAGACTGGTCTTAATCACATACCCAGCAGACTTGCCACTAACTATACCCGTTTTGCTCAGGCCATAACTTTCTCTTTAGGATGATGTAGGAGTACCCTAAGGTGCCATTTGAAAGCTAAATGAGTTATCTTTCCCCTCCATTTGGAATCACACAAATATCATGCTCCAATCTTCAGTTATGATCCATTTGGTAAGAGGGGGTCAGACTGATCTCTACATTGCTCTCTTCTGTAGGGGATATCTTGTAGCAGCCATAACGCAAACTACGTACCTGCTATTGGGCTGATTCCAAATTCATTGTATACCCAAGACCATAAGCTTTCCAATGACTCAAGAATCAAAGGATTTGCACGAGTAGAACTTGAAATATGAAGCTTGAAAGTCAGGCCCGTACAATTGAAAGCTCAAGATGCTAATGTTGATCCCCTAAATTGCCTTCATTTGGGATGTGTACTTGGACATTCCCATGGACGGTTGTATTAGCACAAAAACGAGTGACAATGCAACAAGTTTTGTTGCAAACTCCCCTTCTTCAAAAGAATTTGTCCTCAAATTCTGTTGGATCAAAATCAAAAGACTTGTTGCCAAGGGTTGTGTTCTCCTACTCTTCAAAAGATCAAGTACAACTTCAAAGATGGACTATCATGGCCTCCTCCCGGATCATAGACTAGAATGGTGAATGGCATGAGATATGTGGTACCATTCCCAAGTTCAGATTGCATACCCAACCAAGTATTGCTTGTTCCTCCGGGATCAAATGTGAGGTGTATGACATCCTCCCTAGACTTCACATCTACCCTCATTCTTCTTGTAGTATCATGAGCTTGTCTATCATTTGAGGATGGTGTTCCACCTGGATGAAATGTACTCATGACAAGCTTTGGACTCAACTTCGCATCAAGTATCCCAATACTTGTAGCACCGAAATCAGAATGTTCATATTTGCACCCCAAGCTTGGTTTGTTCTCATTGACTACTCTCCTAACATCCTTAGGTGACCAACACTCCTTAAGTGAAGCATAAGCAAGAAGCAAATCAGCCCCTAGGGTACCTCCTCTCACATTCAGCTCCTCTTGAGTAGATATCAAGTTATACAAAGGGTCACTCACATCAAAACAAGCATCATTCACATAGCACGCATCCAAAGAAGTGCTTATACAACAAGTAGAACACGAGAAAACTTCAAGTGGGCAGCTATTGTTTTTGTGCATTGGACTCATCATACACAACACCAAATGAACTAAAACTTGAGCAACATCAAGTAGTGAACCTCCCCTTGGTGTTCCACATAATCCCAACAAGTTCTCCCAACCAATTTGAACATTACTCATCTTAAAACACAAGAAGATCGTAGCTGGACAGTAGGGTTTAGATTGATCAATTTCACTCCTTAACATGTATGAGGTAGCACCCAAATGAGCAAGAATAACTTGCAACCTCATCAACATGTAAGAATGAAAGTGTGGAGATGCAAGAGCACAAGATATACCTCTCAAGATGAAAGTTAAGAAGAAAGAATCATGGCTTGTGTAGAAGATCAATTTTGGCACACTTGAGAATGGAACAACCCAAGACACTCCTTTTGCTTCACCCTTGATCGACTCCCAACAACTACCACCATTGAACATGACCATGGACTGTCCAAACTTCATGGTTTGAAGCTCAAGTAGTCCTTGGTCGACAATCACCTCTATAGGACCCAAATCAGTAGCTTGCTCATTGATGGCTCCACAAGAAAGGACAAGGCTATTCTCTTCTTCATTAGTAGGCTCATAGGATGAGTTCAAGGAGGTTTTATTTTCAAAACATGGGTTCTCAATGATAGCACTACATGACCGTTTCACTTCAGCACATGTACTCATGACCTTGGGTTTAAGCTTAGACTTAGGACAAGCAACATCCAAGCATGACACAACAACCATTTGGCCTAAACTCTTATCTTTCCCAACTGTTTTGATGGCTTCTAAACTATCCCCTTTAGTTAAGACCTCATGATTTATAGGCCTTACTAAGATCTTCTCAACATATAAGGCTAACTCAAGCAAATCATCATATGGATACAATACTTCTAAATCAATTCTCTTTGCAATTTCAGATTTCAAGCCATGGTAAAATCTAATTCCCTTTTGCACAACCTCAACATTCATATCACAAACAAAGTGTAGTTCCTCAAACAACTTAGCATATTCAAGGACACACAATGAACTTTGTTTAAGGGCTTTTAGTTCAGTCCACAAATCCTCCATGGTAGAACAAGGTAGATACTCTTGTTTCATGTTCCTTTTAAGTTTAAACCAAGAACTAATCATACCCTTCCCTTCCATTCTCCTTGAAAGTTTAAGAGTATTATACCATAACAAAGCAAAATCCTTTAAACAAGACACAACAAGTTCAAGCTTCCTTTTTTCAGAATAACACTTGTGCTCAAAGTAGCATTCAACATCATACAACCAAGACACAAATGCTCTACTGTTTTCACCATTAAAGGAAGGAAGTATGGGTGTTTTACCTTTGCTCCCAAGGGTAGGATAGGACTTAGAACACTCATGTGGCAGGTGGTACTCCCCTTGGTACAAATCAGGTGGTTTAGGCTCCCTTAGAACACCATAGTTGCTGGTTGCCTTCTTTGGAAGCACATCACCTTCATACCTTCTTCTTAAAGCTTGGAACTTCACCCTAACTTCTTCTAAGGACTTGGAGATGGAACCAAGGTCACAAGGCTTCATTCTTTGACATGGAACATAAGGCATAACAAACATTGCTACTGATTTACTCACACAAATCAGATTGCACTCCTCTCTTGAAAACAGGTTGTTTTGTGTTTATAATGTAGGTAGGTGTAAGATGACTCTCAAACCAAAGCTCTGATAACCAATTGCAACGAAAATACTCAGAAAAGTATAGATTTCAGTAGGTTTTAATGCTTGTAAGACACACACACAAATGAAGACACAAAGGACTTGAATTGGACTTGTTGTTGTGTTGAAAGTTTCTGAATTTTATAAGAAAATGAAGTAAGAACAAGATAGTACTCTTCCAAAGCACAAAGCCAATGGATAGAGGTTGTGATGAATGACTCCAGCAACTCAGCAAAGACTCAAACAACACTCTTCTAGCACTAAGCAAAGAAGGGACTCAAGCACATAGCCATGAGTTTAGAAATTGGAAACAAAGGTTTCAATTTTTCATTCATTCATCAAATCTGATTTCATTAGGTTACAAAGCAAGGCTTATATAGGCCAAGAGAGACACATCTAAGGGTCTCAAATGCATCATCTAATGTACAATAAGTCGTGGCCTTGGCCTTACACAAATCAGAATACTAACTAGGATACAAAAGCATAAAGTAATAAAGCATAAAGCATAAGACAGAAAACAGGCTGCTCCTCTTTGTCTTGTTGTGCAAGGTCAATTAAGATGTGTAAGACCTTGGAGCTTGGGCTTGGCAGCTACCATCTTCAAGTACAAAGGGTTAGGATGTCTTTCAAGTCGTGCCCTTGTCTTGCCTAGCCAAATATAGCACCCAAAACAGCCTTGGTACAAGACAATGCTGAAATGTCCCTATCTGGACCCATTTGTTTGTTCTTAGCTAAACCTGCTCTTTTATTGTGAATTAGCAAAAACTTTCCTGGACTTTTATCTTCCTAAGACCCTAAAATAAGAGTATTAGGCCTTGGAACAACTTAATTCATATTAGGGGTTGCCTTGGACGAAGCTCTTTGATGTTGGACCTGAACCGGGTGAGATAGGACATGGACCCTTCTGATTGCATTTTGTAACACTCATAACTCTCTGCTCAGGATGAATTTGAAGACCCATGATAGCTCATGTGAAAGCTATGGATGTTAGCTTTCTCTTCCAAAAAGAATCACCCCTAAACATTGAGTAGATTTTGAGTTATGCAACTTTGAGTGCAGACTGGTCTTAATCACATACCCAGCAGACTTGCCACTAACTATACCCGTTTTGCTCAGGCCATAACTTTCTCTTTAGGATGATGTAGGAGTACCCCAAGATGCCATTTGAAAGCTAAATGAGTTATCTTTCCCCTCCATTTGGAATCACACAATATCATGCTCCAATCTTCAGTTATGATCCATTTGGTAAGAGGGGGTCAGACTGATCTCTACATTGCTCTCTTCTGTAGGGGATATCTTGTAGCAGCCATAACGCAAACTACGTACCTGCTATTGGGCTGATTCCAAATTCATTGTATACCCAAGACCATAAGCTTTCCAATGACTCAAGAATCAAAGGATTTGCACGAGTAGAACTTGAAATATGAAGCTTGAAAGTCAGGCCCGTACAATTGAAAGCTCAAGATGCTAATGTTGATCCCCTAAATTGCCTCCATTTGGGATGTGTACTTGGACATTCCCATGGACAGTTGTATTAGCACAAAAACGAGTGACAATGCAACAAGTTTTGTTGCAGTTATTAGCCTAGTCTGGGTAATTTATCTTTGTATTGGGCTTGCGACAGGCCCGATCACTCCCAATAAGGATGGTTCACCCATCTCATCATACTTAGTAGGCATATGACGAGCTATAGCTGTGATCATCTTTGCTACATTCACTATCGTTTCCTTCTTACTCGAGCTCTGCAATGTTGTGGTCGACGCCACTGACGGGCTTAAAAGCGGTGTCGCTGATTCCGCTAATTAGCTACGATCAAATAACAATTTATAACTCCTAAACAAACACAAACTATCTTAGATAAAGTTAGTAAAATGGTAAGAATAGGGTCGAACCCAAGAGAAGGTGGTATTAACTAAATTAATCTAATCTAGACTCTTGCAAAAAGCCAATTAACAAAACTAATTACTAATTTATTACTCTAATCACAAATTAAGACACTAATTAAGACAAAATCTTAAATTAATTACAAACTATGATATTCACAATGAGAAAACATGTAGAATAACATATAGGGAGAAATTTGGTTAAAAATATTATTCAAATTGAAACATGAAATTTTAGGCTAGATAATAGAACAAACACCTTCTATGCAAGAAATCAAATATGAGAAAATTACTTAGTGTAATTATCCCAAGTAACACAACAATTAGCAAAGATGACCCTTTTATACCTCTCTTCTTATTTATCTAATACTACCTCCTAAAAAATAGTCAACATGGATTAAACCAACCAAGATTGACCCTTTACAACTTAACCAACACTTATTAAAACATAAGCACAATCAAAGAAGTAAGCTTTAAGTATTACACCAAAGGATTAAGCTAGAATCATGCAACTCAACACTAACCCATGTTAAAATCACACAACATAATATTTATCACTCAAAAGACTTTAACTTTAAACCAAAGTTGAAGTCTTTCAAGTTTACTTCACACATTCAAGTATAGGTTGACAAATCCTACCAAGAACAAGAATTCATCAAGCAAAAAGGATGTCAAGCTAGTTAAACTAAACATTCATCTACTCAACATGAAAGATTAACACAATTAAATTATATTAAATAAGGAAGAAGAGGATTAGAGAGTCATACAATGTTAAAGGTGTGAAGTTGTTCCAATTACACTAAGAAATGGAGGATTAGCTACCCATAATCCAAATATTACAACCCAAAATGAAGTTCAACCAAAATACAAGCCAAAAATGAAGAACAAAACGTGAGAGAATTCTAATGTGTTGTGTTGTGGAATGTTGTATTCAATGTTGTATGCTTCTCTCTCTACAATTTTGCCTCTTTTATACCCTTGGCTCCGGAAACCTAGGGCCTTGAGAAATGGGCCTCAAAATGACAAGACGGAGAATGAAAGAACACATGTCTGAGACCAGGACGCTGGCAGCGTCGTGGGACGCTGGCAGCGTTCGCTGGCGCGGGCAGCGTTTTATGCTGCCAGTTTTTCCCCTTGGTTGAGCGCCTTGACTTTCGTTGACCCCTTTGGACTTTAGTCTCGCCTTGTCTTCCATTTAGCCTTTGGACTTGCTCTTCTTGCATTGATGATTTGCTTGTAGCCCACTCAAATTGTCGGGTTTGGGTCTCGGGTCTCGGGTTTGACTTTGACTTTTGTTGACTTCGGGGTTTGACTCTAAAAGTTGACTAAAAAATACTAAATAACAACATAATTACAAGGACTAAGGTTAGCATAAAACGATGCTAACGACCCGTAAAAATTATAAAAAACGAACCTAATAAATACTACTAGACACAACACATTTTGGTGTTGTCAAATACCCCCACACTTGGACTTTTACTTGTCCCGAGTTAAAACTCGAGATTAGCAAGACACACACGAGTCCAAACATAGCATGTGAATGTAATGACCTCTCTTCCCTCACCACTACCTTCTTATATCTCCCTCAAAACACAACCACCTATTAAAAGAAAAAGACTCAAAGTTGTTTTAACACACTCTTCCCTTACCACTTCCTACTTATAACTCCCTCGATACAAGACTCGACACACCACCAACTCTGACTGATCTCACCTCAACTCCTCCCTTCTTATACCTCCCAAGATTGTAGTATGACCATCTTTGCCTTATCCCAAGGCATAGCGAGATGGCCCTCATCACCAAACTCCATGCAACTCCACTTCTTATATCACCCCCTTATTACTCCACTAGTGTATAGCATGGTTACTTGGTTGACCCCAAACTACACAATTCGCACAACCAAGCAACCCACAAGAGAAATCCACCGATTTGGAAACAAATTTGTGACTCAAAGAAAAATAAAAAGAATTCCTAAGCTAGCCTCCTTCCAAATTCCTCCTTATTTCTCCCTTCTTTTCCCTCCAAAAATCCTCTTCATAGGAAGTATTTGCTCAATTTTTTTTTATTTTTTTTTCATTTTTTTCATTTTTTTTTCTTTAAAATCCCTCATTTTGTGGGAAATCGGTATTCCCACAATACAATTAATATAGGACTATAAAGAAAAAGCAATAACTTGATTATGCGAGTCATAAACGAAAACAAGAAAAATAGATATAGAAATCAACCTCCGGTCCTAGCAATAGGCGTAAAGAACAGAGATATCAAGGTAGATATCCTCCTAATCGTTGCACCCAAGATGCTCCGAGAAATACCCTTCTCCTTTGCTAGAAAGAGAACCTCTTACACGATCTCACTGATGAGAATGAGGTTTTGTGTTTTGTGAAAAGTTACTGTTAACTTTTTGTCTGTGTGAATGATGGAGAGGCAGCAGTGAGAAATCAATTAGGGTTAGAAATTTTCTTCCTCTCCTCTTTGTTTCACGGCTCATTAGGTCTTTTATGGGGAGATTTTGTCTCCTCAAAGTAACTACCCATTGACCGAAAAACAGAGTGTATCTAAACACTTTTGTGTCGGTTATCTTAGCTTCCAATATAATGTAATATATTATAATCGTCGTTTGTCATGGACCGACATCACTATAATACATCATTAGTTATAAATATCCGTATATTTATAAATGGCCAATTATTTATAACGGTTTATGTTTAATTAGCTTACATTATATACAACAATTAAATATAACATTTTATATTCAATTTACGAATTACAGTTAATTCGTCTCTGCTAATATTATTTATCGTTATAAAATAATCGTATCATCATCACATTGACTACCTTGTAGTCAATACAATGACTAAACCTGTTAGTTCATAGAATAGGGAATCAATATGATATTTTTCTCAAATAATCACATTTCTCAAACACATCCTTTAGGTGTGACTTTTGGGGATCAGTTGATCACCGCCATCTGTATGACAATAACGTCAAACTTATCTAGCAAGCCAACCGTTATTGATAAACGTTAATCAATTGATTATTATACAAAGTATACCCTGTGAACCTACAGAGATTTACTTATGTTATTGCACTAACTGTGGAGGACACTGGCTCCAACAATCTCCCACTGTCCGTACAAGTGTATGTGCGATAACCGATTCTCATATCCATAATAAATTTCTCACACTCAATGTAAACCAATTTGCAAAGTCCGTATTCACAAAGGTCGTAGTTTACAAGTGATCAGTATCAAGAGTGGTTTGCCCGACTAGAGAGTAACTTAACTGATAAACGAATCTTTATTCGAGCATGGCCATGCATTTCAGTTACAGCTCCTCGAGTGGCCCTGAGAAATATAATAACCTGATAAATGTTGAATATTTTCTTCAACTCGAATCTTGCAGATACAAGCGCAGTATGAAATGACCCAGTAAAAATCTACTTAGCCTCCTGTTACGGTCGACCATGAGAAAGAAACCAAAGTCACCCAAAAACTGTCTTAATCTCAAGAGATAGTCGATAGTCAAAAGAATCGACTCTAGGAACACTATGGATGTCCTATCCACGACCTGGCACCTAATATTCTGAAACATTTAGGACTCCATAACGTTGTCACAAAATTGTCCTGCGAGGTATCATTATAACTCGCATATGTGATCGATCAGTCATTGTTTGACTTAATGGCGCGTGAACCCACCATCAACACGACTCTTCAG
>JAIUZE010045537.1:0-96146 GCA_022085475.1 Heliosperma pusillum | reverse complement strand
TCTCATTTATTAGTTTAAGGTCAAGTAGTTTAAGTTCGGGTTCACGTGTGTGCGTCGGGAGCGATAAAGCTCTGATACCAACTGTGACAACCCTCGCGAATGCGGAAATATAAAACATACAAGCATGTGAATTATATAGCGGAAAATACGGTATTTTAAAAACCTTTATACATGCAAGATAGAAAAATACGAGGAGTGTCAAAATATTACAACCTAAATAAAAATACCACAAGAGACGTAGTCTCTCAAAGTGTTAACAAAAGACAAAGTAATTAGCAACTAGCTAAACAACGTCTAGAGGTGTTTCATCCAGGGACAACGCCCGCTAGCTCACACCCGAACCCAAAATAGCATAGCAAAAAGCCATCCATGCAAGCAACCTGTTCATTCATGAAAAACATGAACGCCACAATCAGTGGGGAGTAACTCCGGGTTCTCCCAGCCATATCACCTTTAACGTACATATAAGGAAATACCAAAGTAGAGCATGCATATATAGATATACATGTGAGTTACGATAAGAAAAGATAGGCAGTACAATATATAATGATAAGATCATGTGGAAATCAATTCCAAAACCATCATGTTATTCAAAGACTCGGGAAAGACACCCTTAGGCAACTATATACTCACTAGGGCTTACATCTCACCGTTAGCGGCATATACTTGATAAGATTGAGACTCGACAAACAAACCATACCAAGTCATTCAATGATCAATCATATAATCATTCATCCAACCCTACCAATATATTGACGACATCTCTCACGGTAAATGAAACGCACTAGCATCGTGTACAATAGAAAGACAAGCCAATGGAAGTCCACAGGATAAGACGTTTCCCTGAACCGTATACGATAAGACGTTTCGTATACTCATGACCCAGACAAACAAGTTCACGGGATAAGACGTTTCCCGGCACCATGTACGATAAGACGTTTCGTACACACAAGACTCTAATCCTCTCGGTAGGACGACGATAATAATACGGTCCTAGTCTAAACCTGGCCAGACTCTCGGAATAAGACTTGTTCCGATTCGACATGTGGTAAGACGTTCCACATCCAAGACTCGGTCAATCATAGACGCCGAGTACCCCAAATTCGGTCAACCTTCACGAAAGAGGCGGAAAGAGATCTATAGTCAAAAGTCAAGCTAGTACGCTCCATGCAATAACACCACCTCGCAAGTATACAACATTTGACGGTCGGGTCGACCAACGCATTGCGTTCGCCTCCTAACAACGTCGTCATATCCCCACTAAACATGCATACAAGCATCAAGGATACACCCCACCGCTCCGACATTCCAGTCTAACGAGTATAAGGGTGTAGCCGGGAAATGAGAGTTCATAGCACAAAAACATTAGTGCTCAATTCATAACATATGTAAAACCGACTCAAAGTGGGACATATCAAAACCGTCACAAAACATGAGAATACGGCATTATATAAATGTAAATATGATAAACATGAATCAATACATTATACATAAGCATTAGACCAAGTTTAAGAAGCATAATAAAAAGGAAACATAGATACCTCTCCAAAACAACAAGTTTGGAAACTAACTAAAACAAGGGTTCACTTCAAACTAACATAACTAGAGTTCTAGATATGAAAATGCAGAAATTTCTAAGTTGAGGTGATAGCTTATCCTCTTACGGTTCCAACGATAGGTCACAAGCCCAAAACAAGCAAGTAACGAAGGAGATATGATCATTTTACGAAAAGGGGTCAGTGCAGTGAAACCGCACAAGTCACGACCGTGACTTGTATTTCACGCCCGTGACATGAGTTACCAGTTCACCCGAGAGCCTTCAACATACATTCAAACATTTTCAATTTTCATGATTCACTTCTAACAACTATCAACAATCAATAATCATCATCAAAAGTCATCAACTAACAACAATCATTATCAATAATACAATTCCTAAGCTTTCTAATCGTATTCTAAATACGAATTCTAACATAGAAATCATGTAAAACACGTAAATGATATCGAGTAACCCTTCACCGTTACCTTTTCCACGTAATCTTTGTCGATTCTAGAAAGTCTCCACCTAAACAATTAGACGACAAAAGATGAATATAATTTACCTTTGAGAAAGACGGATAAATTAAAAAGCGAGAAAGACGGTAATTTTATTACCAATACGGATAGAGGAAGATAAGAGGGGAAGAATAAGACGAACTTACGTGAATTTGAGCGAGAAATGAATGAGTAGTGACGATTCTAAACTTGGAAGAATATGGAGGCTAGGTTTTGGTGTTTATGGTGAGAAAGAAGAAGATTGAGTTGTGAGGGAGTTAGGGTTATGAGGGAGTATATATAGGGTGAGTAAGTGGAAAAGTCAAGAAAAAGTCAAAGACGGCTCAAGACGGGTTTTACATGAAATCTCGCGGAAATTCCAAATACGAACTCGGAAATTCTAAATTTGACTCGGAAAATTAAATTTACGATTAAAACTAAATTTCGCTGAAATGTAACCGTAAAATATTTTCACTATAAAAAATAGGGTACATTTGCGGGTGTTACAGACCCGTTACGTCTATAAATAACAATTGGATTTTAGTATCCCTCTTTAAACAACGTAAAAACGAAGAATACTACTTGTTTCCTCTAATACATACAAGGTCTGAAAAGTGGTATCTCTATTTCAAATCAGATTCCAATTTTGTTATTCAGAGTCATTATTATATGTCTTAGAGATATTATAGTGCAATTATAGACATTTTATTTCAAGGCTCAGTTGTCCCGAAAACCGTGGATAACAACCTTCAAAATTAGCGGTTTTCAGCGATATTCAAAAAAACCAAAAATATTTTTTCCCTAAAGGTTTTTTTAGAGCCGTTACGTCTATAAATAGCAATTGGTTTTAGTATCCCTCTTTAAACAACGTAAAACCGGAGATTACTACTTGTTTTCTCTAATATAGACAAGGTTTGAAAAGTGGTCTTAAGGTCTCCAAACTATCTTTATTTCAAATCAGATTCCAATTTCGTTATCCTGAGTCATTATTATATGTCTTAGAGATATTACAGTGCGAATTTAGAGACATTTTATTTCAAGGCTTAGTTGTCCCGAAAACCGTGGATAATAATAACCTTCAAAATTAGCGGTTTCAGCGATATTCGGAAACAAAAAATATTTTTTCCCTAAAGATGTTTATAGACTCATTAAGTTTATAAATAGCAATTGGTTTTTAGTATCTCTCTTTAAACAACGTAAAAACGGATATTACTACTTCTTTCCTCTAATACAGATAAGGTATTAAAAGTGGTCTTAATGTCTCCAAAATAACTGTATTTCAAATCAGATGTCAATTTCGTTATCTTGAGTCATTATTATATGTCTTAGAGGAATTAAAGTGCGAATTTAGAGACATTTTATTTCAGGGCCCAGTTGTCCCGAAAACCGTGGATAATAACCTTCAAAATTAGCGGTTTTCAGCGATATTCGGAAACCAAAAATATTTTTTTCCCTAAAGATGTTTTTAGACCCGTTACGTCTATAAATAACAATTGGTTTTAGTATCCCTCTTTAAACAACGTAAAACCGGATATTACTATTTGTTTCCTCAAATACAGACAAGGTCTTTAAAGTGTTCTTAAGGTCTCCAAACTATCTTTATTTCAAATCAGATGTCAATTTCATTATCCTGAGTCATTATTATATGTCTTAGAGATATTACCGTGCGAATTTAGAGACATTTTATTTCAAGGCCTAGTTGTCCCGAAAACTGAGATAATAACCTTCAAAATTAGCGGTTTTCAGCGATATTCGGAAACCAAAAATATTTTTTCGTTAAAGATGTTTTTAGAACCGTTACGTCTATAAATAGCAATTGGTTTTTAGTATCCCTCTTTAAACAACGTAAAACCGGAGATTACTACTTGTTTCCTCTAATACAAACAAGGTTAGAAAAATGGTCTTAAGGTCTCCAAACTATCTTTATTTCAAATCAGATGCCAATTTCATTATCCCGAGTCATTATTATATGTCTTAGAGATATTACAGTGCGAATTTAGAGACATTTTATTTCAAGGCCCTGTTTTCCCGAATAACCTGGATAGTAAGCAGTTTTCAGCTATATTCGGAAACCAAAAATATTTTTTTCCTAAAGGTGTTTATAGACTCGTTAAGTTTATAAATAACAATTGGTTTAGTATCTCTCTTGAAACAACGTAAAAACATAGATTAATACTTGTTTTCTCTAATACAAAAAAGGTCGGAAAAGTGGTCTTAAGGTCTCCAAACTATCTTTATTTCAAATCAGATGCCAATTTCGTTATCCTGAGTCATGATTATATGTCTTAGAGTTATTACAGTGCTAATTTATAGACCTTTTATTTCAAGGTCCAGTTGTCTCGAAAAACGTGGATAATATGCTTGAAAATCAGGGGTTTTCAGCCATATTTGGAAAATAAAAATATTTTTTCCTTAAAGGTATTTATAGATCCGTTACGTCTATAAATAGCAATTGGATGTTAGTAACCCTCTTTAAACAACGTAAAAACGGAGTTTACTACTTCTTTCTTCTAATATAGACAAGGTTTGAAAAGTGGTCTTAACTCTTAAAGTTTTCAAACTATCTTTATTTCAAATCAGATTCCAATTTCATTATCTTGTTTCATTATTATATGTCTTAGTGATATTACAGTGCAAATTGAGAGACATTTTATTTCAAGGCCCAGTTGTCCCGAAAAGTGTGGATAATAAACTTCAAAATCAGCGGTTTTCAGCGTTATTCGGAAAACAAAAATATTTTTTCCATAAATGTGTTTATTGACCCGTTACGTCTATAAATAGCAATTGGTTTTTAGTATCCTTCTTTAAACAATCTAAAACCGGAAATTACTACTTGTTTCGTCTAATATAGACAAGGTCTGAAAAGTGGTCTTAAAGTCTGCAAATTATCTTTATTTCAAATCAGATTTCAATTTCGTTATCCTGAGTCATTATTATATGTCTTTGAGATATTACAGTACGAATTTAAAGACATTTTATTTCAAGACCCAGTTGTCCCGAAAACCGTGGATAATAACCTTCAAACTTAGCGGTTTGCTGCGATATTCGGAATCCAAAAATATTTTTTTCCGAAAGGTGTTTTTAGACTCGTAACGTCTATAAATAGCACTTTGTTTTAGTATCCCTATTTAAACAACGTATGTAAAACCGGAGATTAATACTTGTTTCCTCTACTGCAAATAAGGTCTGAAAAGTGGTCTTAATGTCTCCAAACTATCTTTATTTCAAATCAGATGTCAATTTCGTTATCCTGAGTCATTATTATATGTCTTAAAGATATTACAGTGCGAATTTAGAGACATTTAATTTCAAGACGCAGTTGTCCCGAAAACCGTGGATAATAATAAGCTTCAAAATTAGCGGTTTTCAGCGATAATTGGAAACCAAAAATAATTTTTCCCTAAAGGTGTTTTTAGACCCGTTACGTCTATAAATAGCAATTGGTATTTATTATCTCTCTTTAAACAACGTAAACCTTGAGATTACTACTTGTTTCTACTAATACAAACAAGTTCTGAAAAGTGGTCTTAAGGTCTCTAAAGTCTAAACTATCTTTATTTCAAATTAGATGTCAATTTCCTTATCCTGAGTCATTATTATATGTCTTAGAGATATTACAGTGCGAATTTAGAGACATTTTATTTCAAGGCCCGATTGTCCCGAAAAACGTGGATAATAATAACCTTGAAAATCAGCGGTTTTCAGCAATATTCGAAAACCAAAATATTTTTTCCCTAAAGTTATCTATAGATCTGTTACGTTTATAAATATCAATCGGATGATAGTATTCTTCTTTAAACAACGTAAAAATAGAGAATACTTCTTGTTTCTCTGATGCAGACAAGTACTAAAAAGTGGTCGTAATGTTTCCAAAATATCTGTATTTCAAATCAAATGTCAATTTCGTTATCCTGAGTCATTATAATATGTCTTAGAGATATTACAGTACGAATGTAGAGACATTTTTTTTAAAGCCCAGTTCTCCCGAAAACCGTGGATAATAACCTTCAAAATCAGCGGCTTTCAGTGATATTCGAAATCCAAAAATATTTTTTTCCTAAAGGTATTTATAGCTCTGTTACGTCTATAAATAACTATTGGATTTTAGTATCCCTCTTTAAACAACGTACAAACGGAGAATACTACTTGTTTCCTTTAATATATACAAGGTCTAAAAAACTGTATCTCTATTTTAAATCAAATGTCAATTTCGTTATTCTAAGTCATTATTATATGTCTTAGAGATATTATAGTGCGATTATAGACATTTTATTTCAAGGCCCAGTTGTCCCGAAAAACGTGGATAATAACCTAGAAAATCAGCGCTTTTCAGCGATATTCGGAAACCAAAAATATTTTTTTCCCTAAAGGTATTTATAGACCCGTTACGTCTATAAATAGCAATTGGATATTAGTATTCCTCTTTAAATAACGTAAAAACATAGAATACTTCTTGTTTCGATGATAAAGACAAGGTCTGAAAAGTGGTTTTAATGTCTCCAAAATAACTGTATTAAATCATATGTCAATTTCGTTATCCTGAGTCATTATTATATGTCTTAGAGATATTACAATGCGAATTTAGAGACACTTTATTTCAAGACCCAGTTGTCCCGAAAACCGTGGATAATAACCTTTAAAATCAACGGTTTTCAGCGATAATCGGAATCCAAAAATATTTTTTCCCTAAAGGTATTTATAGACCCGTTACGTCTATAAATAACAATTGATTTAAGTATTCCTCTTTAAACAACGTAAAAACGGAGAATACTACTTGTTCCCTCTATTACATACAAGGTCTGAAAAATGATATCTTTATTTCAAATCAGATGCCAATTTCGTTATCCTGAATCATTATTTTGTGTCTTAGAGATATTACAGTGCGAATTTAGAGACATTTTATTTCAATGCCCAGTTGTCCCGAAAACCGTAGATAATAACCTTCAAAATTAGCGGTTTTCAGCGATTTACGGAAACCAAAAATAGTTTTTCCCTAAAGATATTTTTAGACCCGTTACGTCTGTAAATAGCAATTGGTTTTTAGTATCCCTCTTTAAACAACGTAAAACCGGAGATTAATATTTGTTTCCTCTTATACAGACAAGGTCTGAAAAGTGGTCTTAAGGTCTTCAAACTATCTTTAGTTCAAATCAGATGTCAATTTCATTATCCTGAGTCATTATTATATGTCTTAGAGATATTACAATGCGAATTTAGAGATATTTTATTTCAAGGCTCAGTTGTCCCGAAAACCGTGGATAATAACCTTTAAAATCAGCGGTTTTCAGCGATAATCGGAATCCAAAAATATTTTTTCCCTAAAGGTATTTATAGACCAGTTACGTCTATAAATAACAATTGATTTAACTATTCCTTTTTAAACAACGAAAAATGGAGAATACTACTTGTTCCCTCTATTACATACAAGGTCTGAAAAATGATATCTCTATTTCAAATCAGATGCTAATTTCGTTATCCTGAGTCATTATTATGTGTCTTAGAGATATAACAATGCGAATTTAGAGACATTTTATTTTAATGCCCAGTTGTCCCGAAAACCGTGGATAATAACCTTCAAAATTAGCGGTTTTTTGCGATATACGGAAATCAAAAATAGTTTTTCCCTAAAGATGTTTTTAGACCCGTTACGTCTATAAATAGCAATTGGTTTTTAGTATCCCTCTTTAAACAACGTAAAACCGGAAATTACTATTTGTTTCCTCTAATACAGACAAGGTCTGAAAAGTGATCTTAAGGTCTTTAAACTATCTTTATTTCAAATCAGATGCCAATTTCATTATCCTGTGTCATTATTATATGTCTTAGAGATATTACCGTGCGAATTTAGAGACATTTTATTTCAAGGCTCAGTTGTTCCGAAAACCGTGGATAATAAGCTTCAAAATTAGCGGTTTTCAGCGATATTCGGAAATCAAAAATAATTTTTCCCTAAAGTTGTTTTTAGACCCGTTACGTCTATAAATAGCAATTGGTTTTTAGTATTTCTCTTTAAACAACGTAAAACCGGAGATTACTACTTATTTCGTCTAATATAGAAAAGGTCTTAAAAGTGGTTTTAAGGTCTCCAAATTATCTTCATTTCAAATCAGATTTCAATTTCGTTATCCTGAGTCATTATTATATGTCTTTGAGATATTACCGTGCGATTTTAGAGACTTTATTTCAAGGCCCAGTTGTCCCGAAAACAGTGGATAATAACTTTTAAAATTAGCGGTTTTCTGCGATATTCGGAATCCAAAAATATTTTTTCCCTAAAGGTGTTTTTAGACCCGTTACGTTTATAAATAGCAATTGGTTTTAGTATCCCTATTTCATCAACATAAAACCGGAGATTACTACTTGTTTCCTCTAATGCACACAATGTCTGAAAAGTGGTCTTAAGGTTTCCAAACTTTCTTTATTTTAAATCAGATGTCAATTTCGTTATCCTGAGTCATTATTATATGTATTAGAGATATTACAGTGCGAATTTAGAGACATTTTATTTCAAGGCCCAGTTGTTCCGAAAACCGTGGATAATAAGCTTCAAAATTAGCGGTTTTCAGCGATATTCGGAAACCTAAAATAATTTTTCCCTAAAAGGGTTTTTAAACCCGTTACGTCTATAAATAACAATTGTTATTTAGTATCCCTCTTTAAACAACGTAAAACCGGAGATTATTATTTGTTTTCTCTAATATAGACAAGGTTATAAAATTGGTCTTAAGGCTCCAAACTATCTTTATTTCAAATCAGATGTCAATTTCGTTATTCTGAGTCATTATTTTATGTCTTAGAGATATTATAGTGCGATTATAGACATTTTGTTTCAAGGCCCAGTTGTCCCAAAAACGTGGATAATAACCTTGAAAATCAGCTGTTTTCAGCGATATTCGGAAACCAAAAATAATTTTTCCCTAAAGTTATTTATAGACCTGTTACGTCTATAAATATCAATTGGATGTTAGTATTCCTCTTTAAACAACGTAAAAACAGATAATACTTCTTGTTTCTCTGATACAGACAAGGTCTGAAAAGTGGTCTTAATGTTTCCAAAATATCTGTATTTCAAATCAGATGTCAATATCGTGATCCTGAGTCATTATTATATGTCTTAGAGATATTACAATCCGAATTTAGATACCTTTTATTTCAAGGCCCAGTTGTCTCGAAAAACGTGGATAATAACCTTGAAAATCAGCGGTTTTCAGCGGTATTCTGAAACCAAAAATATTTTTTATCTAAAGGTATTTATAGATCCGTTACGTCTATAAATAGACCTGGCAAACGGGTCAATCGGATCGGGTTCTGGTCCGGCCAATATGGGTCGGGTCAGTTCGGGTCTCTCGTTTATTTCGGGTTAATTCGGGTCGGGTCGGGTCATTTCGGGTATCGGGTTTGTTTCGGGTTTTCTTGTCGGGTCCGCTTCGGGTCAACCGGGTCGGGTTATTTCGGGTCGGGTCATTTTAATGTCAAAAAATAAGATATAAAAGGCCATTTTAAGTCTTTTTTGTTCAATTAAAGTTATGTTTTGTCGGGTCATTTTCGGGCTGAGTGATTTTGAATCGAGTTATTTTCGGGTCGGGTCAGTTACGGGTCAAGAAAGATCAGGTCATGTTCGGGTCGGGTCCAATCGGGTTTCGGGTCACATTCGGGTGTTACAGCTCGGCTTAATTTCGGGTCACGGGTCTAGTCATTCGTGTCGGGTCAATCGGGTCGGGTTGCTTTTCCCTGGTCTATCTATAAATAGCAATTGGATGTTAGTATTGCTCTTTAAACAACGTAAAATCAGAGAATAGTTCTTGTTTCTCTGATGCAGACAAGGTTAGAAAAGTGCTCTTAATGTCTTCAAAGTATCTGTATTTCAAATCAAATGCCAATTTCGTTATCCTGAGTCATTATTATATGTCTTAGAGATATTACAGTGCGAATTTAGAGACATTTTATTTCAAGGCCCAGTTGTCTCGAAAACCGTGGATAATAACC
The DNA here is from genome assembly GCA_022085475.1 of Heliosperma pusillum. Lineage (NCBI taxonomy): Eukaryota > Viridiplantae > Streptophyta > Magnoliopsida > Caryophyllales > Caryophyllaceae > Heliosperma > Heliosperma pusillum. Next base: position 86,126 of record JAIUZE010045537.1, on the reverse strand, counting down.
TTTAAAATCAGCGGTTTTCAGCGATACTCGGAATCCTAAAATATTTTTCCCTAAAGGTATTTATAGGCCCGTTACGTCTATATATATCAATTGGATTTTAGTATCCCTCTTTAAACAACGTAAAAACGGAGAATACTACTTGTTTCCTCTAATACATACAAGGTATGAAAAGTGGTATCTCTATTTCAAATCAGATGTCAATTTCGTTATTCTGAGTCATTATTATATGTCTTAGAGATATTATAGTGCAGTTATAGACATTTTATTTCAAGGCACAGTTGTCCCGAAAAACGTGGATAATAACCTTCAAAATTAGCGGTTTTCATCGATATTCGGAAACCAAATGGACCATGCATTCCAGCACCACCACATGGACCATGTAAGCCACCCCCTTCGAGGGCTGCAGTGGCCAAGTGATCATCGCCCCAGCTGGTAGTCGAACCTAGGACCTCTCAACTCCTGCATTTCTGCAAGTTTCAAAGTTTAACCTGGCTACCACTGGACTAACACCACTCCTGCATTTATTTCTACATTGGTCAAGTATTTAGCAAGTGAGTTAGTGCATGCAAGTGGGCCATGATTTTATTTTATTTTATTAGTTTCTTTTACATATATATACTAGAGTTATTAATACTCTCTTAGTACCAATTTTTTTAAATTGCTCCCAAATACCAAATTGTGTACTTTTCTGACGAAATTGTCCTTGATGTATTTAATCGTCATATTACTTATAATCCATCATACTTGCCACCGTTTCAACCACCAACAACCACCGCCTTCACCTCCAACCACCACAATCAATCACTTTCTCCCCACCACCATATTCGTCGGAGTCCGCCGCTCAATTCAACACCCAAACAACAACCAAAATAAAACCTCTTTCTCCTTCCTTTTCTTATTTCCCCTTATTTTATATTCTTCTTTCTCTTGTTATTCTCTCCACTTTTCTCCTACTTATTTGTTATTCTCATTGATTCCTATTTTTTTAATTCGGTTAATATGATTATTTTGTTATTTCTATTAATGTACTAAATTAATGAAGATAGTAGTGTTAGTATTGGGTTTAGGTTGTTTAAGTATGATGAAATAAAATTGTTTGGATATTTAAGGGATTCATGGAAAAGTGGGGGTAGTAATGGTGGAAGTGGGGTTGAGTGTTGAAAGATAATGAAATATAAGGGTTTGGGTGAATAAGGGGTGGGTGGTGATTGTGGTGGTTGACTGTGATTATTGGTGGTTGAAGGGGAGATAACTGTGATGAGATTAGGATACAATATGTGAGTTAAATAATTTAGGGGCATTTTCGTCATAAAAGTTCAAAATTAGGTGTTTAGAAGCAATTTCAAAACTTTGGCAATTTTATGGGTGTAAATTTTAAACTTTTTTTTTAAAAGGGGGTAAGTTTGAAAAGGCGAATATAAAAGGGAGTAATTGTTAATTTACTAAAAAAAATGGTAAAATATCATAAATGTCTATTGACCAATAAACTTAAGTGTAAGATATAAACAAACACAAATTTTCATTTATGACGGGAAGATCCGTCGCAAGTGAGACTAGCTGATAAACAAAATGGTAAAAGAATAAAGTTATTTAACTAGAAATGTAATGGGTAGTTCAATATTATCACTTACTATATTTAGAATTATGATCAATTGTTGAAAACACCCTTAAATGTTACACATTTTAAAACTTAATATATATACCTTATCAAAAAAATTTCAAAACTTAATACCTTTAACTACCCATTCTCACATATTTTGGTACCTTAAGTGACTTGCAACCCAAAAAAATAGAAACTACCCATTTTACCCTTGCCTTTATATATTCCTCAACACGGAGCACTCATAATTAACTCTTATTCCATTTCCGCTAAAACAACATAATAACAATTTTCCCCAAATAAGAGAACAATAACAACTATCTTAATTGATATGTCTATCAATTTTGTTGGGTATTTCTTTGGAAAATGACTACTAACAACAACTTTATCCTTTGTAATCTTGAACATTTTCATCTCAAACTTCCAGTTTTTGCTCTCTTCTTTGAGATATTTGATATCTTCATTCAAAAAGGCTTCTCTTTTTCCTATCTCAAGTTTCCCTTTTACCCGTAGGAACTCAATTTGAGGTTCATCACATAAATTAGCCGCAAATATTATGAACCCTAATTACAAATTTATAACCAAATTATATGGATATGTACAAAAGATAGAAAAAATAGAAAAGAGAATGAAGAGGGTGAAATGTAAAAGGGAAAGATTGAGCTCAAATGGTGATGGAGTTAGAAGAATAAGATAGACATGTAAAAATTACAGTATATGATAGACATGTGAAAAATGAATAGGGGTATAAGACCATCCCCAAGCAGAGGTCGCGCTAATTAGGTCGCGACCCAGTTTTACTCTTAATCTCACTTTATTTATCTTGACCTACTTTTACCCTCCCAAGCAGAAGGTCACGACCTAGGTCATCAACTCAATCATTTTCCACTTCACAATCCATATTATATACTTTTTTTATTGTTTTTTTATTGTTCAACCAATAAAAATTGTACACCTAGTAGGTCACTAAGGTGGTCAATTTTGTTCCACCATGGTCACAAATTGACCTTTGGTCACCAATTAGCGAAGAAGGTCACCAATTATGTTTGTTTAATTACATCATTAGCATGACCAAGCAAGGTCATAACTTACCAATTGACCTTGCTTGGGGATGGTCTAATGAGGATAAAATAAGAATTTTGGATGGGAATTTAAAAATTCGATAGAATATTCCATTTTTTTGTCGGAACTTGCTTAAGGAATAAAAATATGTCAGAATGCTAATTTAAGTTATTAAGTTTTGATTTTTTTTATAAGTTATTAAAATTTAAAAAGTGTAACATTTAAGAAGGTTTTCAACAATTGATACATAGAATTATGCCAATAAAAATGGAATATGAAAAAAAAAAAAAAAAAAAGACGGTAAAAGGTAAAAGTGAAGAGGGAGTAGTACACAAGTGGTTATTAGTAACAGTAGGTCTTGCTTAAGACGGGTCGGATCTTATAACGGGTATTTTGTGAGAGGAAATGGGTAGAGGGGACAAGGTGGGCTCCCCCCATGTGCTCTCCACTCACCTTTAATGGGTATTTTGTGAGAGAATATGGTATCAATCTTAAGCTTAAGACGGATACCTCCGTCTGAAATAAGAATTTGTGTATTAGTAAACATTGCCGAATCTCTCCCAAAAATAAAGTAGCAACATTTGCAGAAAACCCAAATAGAAAAAGTTAATAAGTTGCAGGTGGAGTGGGAGAAAAGGGAGAGAGGGAATAAAGCAAAAAAGTAAAAGCAAACTGAGGTTACAAACATTGTTTTACTTACTAGCTTAACAATAGTGGATTAGCAGTGTAAATCGGCCATGGAGTTGGCATTAAATAGAGCAGTAGGTCTTGCTTGCGACGGATCGGATCTTGCGACGGGTATTTTGTGAGAGGAAATGGGTAGAGGGAACAAGGTGGACACCCCCCATGTGCTTCTCCACTCACCCTTAATGGGTATTTTGTAAGAGAATATGGTATCCGTCTTAAGCTTGCGACGGATAGTGTCCGTCACAAATGAGAATTTGTGTAAATAGAGTTAAGATTAGTTTGAGTGATGCTCATACTTGTGTTGCAGTGGCATTATCAAAGCTCGTAATAGTAGTGATACTTGTATCAGGTAAATAAATAGAAATACAGTAGTTGATTTTATTGTGATTTTGAGTATTATTGAATTGAATTGAACTAACTCAACAGGTGTAGGGGTTGATTCACTGGGCATAAACTACGGACAAATAGCAAACAACCTGCCGACCCCCGACAAGGTAGTGGGCCTGGTAAAAGGCATAGGAGCAAGCAAGGTGAAGCTGTACGACGCAGACCCCAAGGTGCTTAAGGCCTTTGCAAAGACTGGGATCCAATTTACGGTGAGCCTTGGGAATGAGTACATGTCCCAGATGAGAGACGGGAAGGCGGCCTTGGATTGGGTCAAAAAGAATGTGGAGTGCCACCTGCCTGACACCAACATCAGCTGCATCCTCATCGGCAACGAGGTGCTTACCTTTAATGACAGCACCCTCACCTCAAGCCTTCTCCCTGCAATGCAGAACATCCATGCTGCTCTGGTGTCTCTCCAACTCGATAGCAAGGTGTGGGTCACCACAGCCCACAACCTCGCAATCCTCCAGGCGTCTTACCCTCCATCGGCTGGGGCTTTTCGGCCCGATCTGGGAGGCTGCCTCACCCAGATCCTTAACTTCAACGCCAAGACAGGCTCCCCTTTCCTCGTCAACGCTTACCCCTACTTTGCCTACAAGGCCAGCCCCCTCCAGTTATCGCTAGATTACGTTCTAGGTCAGGGACAGGGGGGAGTGCTAGACCCTGGGTCAGGCCTCCGCTATGACAACATGCTTCTAGCCCAAGTGGACGCTGTGTATGCTGCCATGGGCCCCAGCTTCAGCAAGAGGGTATCCGTTCAGGTGTCTGAGACTGGGTGGCCCTCCAAAGGGGACCCCGACGAGGCAGGCGCAACCCCTGAGAATGCCAAGAAGTATAACGCCAACATAATCAAACTCATCAAGCAGAGACAGGGAAAGGGCACCCCTATGAGGCCCTACTGCGATCTTAACATTTTCATATTTGCGCTTTTCAACGAGAACATGAAACCTGGCCCCACTTCCGAGAGAAATTATGGTTTGTTCAAGCCCGATGGTTCCCCTGGTTATTCCCTCGGTTTCCCCGCCATTCAAGCTGTCGCCAATACTTCTTCCGATGGCGATACTACCCCTGACACTGACACTGACACTCCTACTTCTACCTCTCCTTCGTCTACTGGTTACCTCGCCATTTCCTTTGCCACGGTTAGTTGCTACTTATCTTTCTTTTGTATGTTCGAGTACATTAGCACAAGAAACAAAATTAAAAAAAGAAAAAAAGAACAATAATCATCGTAGAGGTCCGAGACAAAGGCACTTGATATCAACACTGAGGGCAATAGATATTTAATATGGTCAGCACGGGTAAAAATTAGTCGTCAATTATTTGATTCTATGCCACCAGCTTCTCTGTAATCTAAAGCTGGAAAGTGTTTAAAGCATTAGATTCCTATCGACGCGTTGTGCCTGTCGCTTTTATTGCTCCGTATTGAAATTTTGATTTTCGGTTTGATGACAGGAAAGCTATCCATCTGGTGGCCTCTTTCTTATTTCCTCATTTCTGCTGATTAAACTGCTGATCCTCTAGAACTAGATGCAATTCACATAGACTAAATACAATTCACCAGCGTTTTGCTACCACACGACAGAGGCTATGAAACTGACAAGTTACAACTTACAAGGCTTAGGCAAGGGCCGCCGACAGGGATAGAAAGTTTGAAGATCAATTTATGTACTGTACCCTGCTATCCAAAAAAACGTCTTTTATTTATTATTGGTTGTATGCTCCATTTCATTCTGCCCCTTTTTCTATTAAAGAGCTATTCTCATTCTTTTTGTGCTGTAATCGTGTTGCTTCTACTTTTCCACTTCCTTCGGCTGCAACATGCAACTAAGACCCAGATCAGGTATGATCGAAGTTATTTCATATCTGTTGGCACCCTCAAATACCAAAAAGATTATTTCAATCACTGAAAACTGAATATTGATTAACCATGTACCACAACTTGGGAGTTTATTTTTTGTCTGGAAAATTCCATCTCATAATGTCACAGTTGCAGCATTTGCTGGCTGTTAACATAAAAAGCCACAAAATTTACTTAATGAAAAATACAGTAAGAGCAGCAGACAGCGTAATTGTACAAAAATAAGGCCTAAACTACACTCAAACGCTCTACCCAAGTCACACTACATAGAGGTGAAAGATTAATGTATGCTTGGGAATAATACTAGTACCTACCAACATTTTTTCTCAAGAAACCAATAATTGTTAGGAAATTGGAATCAGTAGACTCGTTTCAAAATCTAGTTTAGCAGTCCCTGCTGATTGAAATAAAATGGCCAATCGCACATTGCACTTCTGTAAATCAGTCAATCTAGTGCTGTCCATCAGAAAAGCAACCTAAATGCTTGACATTCGATGACCAGCAGAATATCTGATGCTTTTACATAAACACGATTAACTGGCTACCCCTCCGCCTTCTACTTCAACCCTGCGGCAGAATAAGACATGCAGCTGAAGTCCTAATTTCAGATTCACTAACAGAAGACACTCAGCTGTCATCAAAGTTGATACCATCTGTCATCGTCAATCAACTGCATAATTGAAAAAATTAAGTCGACAAGTACACAAGCTAAACAAGCACATCCAGATTTAGCAAAGCAGCTCGTGAAATCATAGTTATGTTCCCTTATTTCGCTACTTCAACTAGCGATTTACCTAATATCTTCAAAAAAAAAAAAAAAAAAAAAATTAATGACGTGGATCCATTGGGAGGAAATAGTTTGAAACGGACCCTAAAGCGTGAATTAGATTGATTTTGAGCCCTACTTTAAAAAAAAATCGTAGAACCTGATACTAGTTGGAAGAGAAAGATGCAATAGCATCGATTTCCTGCTGCAAGAGAAGAGCATCTATGAACGTATCTAAACTTTCTCCTTGTAAAACCTCATCTATGGAGTGACAAGTGATTCCAACACGATGATCAGTTACACGCCCTTGTGGAAAGTTGTAAGTACGAATACGTTCAGATCTGTCACCGCTGCCAATCTGAATAGACGCCAAAAATTATAATTAAATAATACCGTTCAATTTTTGTACAAAAGTATTAAATCAATAAAAAGCAAAGGAGGGCATGAGGTCCTAATATGTCGTCAGGAAATAATTAACTCACATCTAAGTCTCCATACGTTTTCTCTCTTTTCTCTCCCTAACCATAGCCTCCATTAATCATTTTTGGGGCTGCCATCGATAATTAATCGATGGCAAGTACATTTCTTAAATATTACTCCGTAGAATGGAAATGAATCATTTAATCAATAGGTGTTTGTCTTTTGGTGAGATTTGTGTTCCGCTCTATTTTCGGAGTTTTTTATGTCCTTTATGTCTTACTAAGGTTTACTTTTATTGGAGTCATATGTAAGAGTAATTCGTTGAAGGTTCGTCAAACGTCTCTCCAATGGATACAAGTTAATCGTCAACAAGCTTTGGTGCCATTAATAGGTAATTTATCTTACATTGAATCAAACGAAGAATCCTCTCAAAAGTTGCATGAAGATAACGATATGAGGACGACCCGAATTGTCTTATCATGATTTGCGATCCTTAGTTTTACAAGAGAAATTTATGCTTTGGCTTCTATTAGATCTTTTTCAATTTACATATCTTTTGTAATTGTCGTTTGGCATATTATTAATGAATTAGTCTTTCTCTTTCAAAAAAAATGTCGACAAGAAACATATGCCAAATTCCATTGTTTAACCACAGTGGCAAACTTTTGAAGCACCGATTAAGTAAATTTACTCATGCAAAAACAATGCATAACCTCAAACTAAAGCTCAAAAGTTGACCAAGAGTGTGAGTCACTTCACCTGTTCCGCTCGAAGCTTTGACCTGTTTGTCTGAGATCTACATCTCTCAATTTCATAGAGCCTTGCACATAGTACTTTTAATGCTTTCGCCTTGTTCTGAACCCGAAGTGCACATAAAATGAGTATACATGAGAAGAAAACCAAGCCATTTAATGCCTAAAAATTGGAAGCATCATAGCATCGTACAATCTAGCCAGCCCAAACACAAAATAACTAAATCGCATGCAAGTAATGTGATGAGTGTCATAACATATTTGGCTTGTTGTTATGAGTCTCAAACAAGCCCTTAAATTGCAGTACAAATTGGAGTATCATAGTATTAGACAATATAGTCATCCAAACACAAAATAACTAAATCACATGCAAGTTCCCACAATCGCAATATAATCTCTCTTAGTATTCACCAAAACAAGCAATGAAATTATGTGACTTCTCTCCAACTAGTTTTAAACCCGTGCAAAAATGCACGGGTCTACATTTGAAAAATCAAATATTCTAATTATAGCGTATGAATATGCCATCAATATTTTTCAAAAAAAAAATAACATTATTAAAATATTTACTATGTTGTTTGATCAATTCAATAACGCCTCAAAGTTAATTGTATACAGAGTACAACATACATAGTACTCTATACAATAGTGTAAAATATACCTAATTTGATTTCATAGATATGTTATATAGTTTATACTTTACCGGTTATGGAAACAAATTGTTTCACTGAATACGGGCACTATCCGTCACAAGCTGAAGACGGATAGTGCTCCTCTCACAATATGCAAGTGGGAGGGTAGGTGAGGGGATCCATTTGCCATCCACTTGCCTTCCACATGAATATTGTGAGAGGGTCACTATTCGTCTTCAGCTTGTGACGCATAGTGCCCGTTCAATGAGAATTTGTGTTATGGAAATTGTGAAGTGTTCTCGTCCCCATCAACCATTTGGTTACCTATTTCCTTGTGATTATTTTTTTCATTTATATACATATTTATTTTGGAAATACTTTTAGTAAGTAATTTATCACTAATAATTATTTTTGTCAACTTATCATCCAATATTCTCCTTAATACTATAATTTATATAAATAAAGATAAACAAATTCCGGATAAATAGGGAGTATATACAATATGTCACTTGTGAGTGCATATACATTGTGGCACGTACACTCTCCCACGTATTAAATCATATTTATGTTTTCAGATAAATAACAACTAAAGAAGAAATCATCCAACTGTGCATAGATAAATCTTTTATTTTTTTCGTGTGCGTTCTGTTTGGTTTTATTTTTTCTCATATGAACATATTTGATTTTGTTTTAAATTGAGACGAATATAGCCGATTTAATCAACTTATAATCTTAAAATAAAAACTATGCTATAATGAAATGCACAAATTCTCATTTTAGTCAAAAATAGAATCATTGTTGATTATAATAATAAAAAAAACATTTTATTTTGTTTGGATTCATTTTTTTTTCAATTTTTGTACATGTCAAAGTTCAAATGTTTAAAATCAGCGAAAATAATTCATTATTTTAAAAACATGGCTAGTGCATATAGATACACTTTTCACTACTATTGATTTTAAAACTTTATTGAAAAAATGAAAAGTAGTTGAGTCGGATAAGCAAATGGGATTCATAATAAAGTCTGGCAAATATGTATTGGTATTTTTTAATTAGTTTGTATGAAGTAATTTTTTTATCTGTTTTTTTACGTATTTATTTTTTAGCATAAGATTGTAGGAATAAATATGTAAATTAACCTTTTTTACCATAAGCCTATAGCATATGATTTAATTTCTATTCTATTGTATGGAATATAATAGTTTGTGTTTCGTAATTTTTTTTACGGATGTGTATACTATAAGGTAAGATTTTAGTTAAAAAATCATGGGATTAAAATATGTAATTATTCAAGAAATTATATACTATATACTACTCTAAATATAAGGTATAGATTTGATGAAATAGTTAATGAGATAAATAGAAGTATGAGAGAGAAATTAATGAATGAAATTAGAAAAGAGGGTAGCATAAACATGGAAGGTCCCACATCATTGAAAATTTGACAAATCTAGTGACCAATAGAAAAACTCTAAAGGCCTTGGCTTTTATATATAGGGGGATCAAATCACCTGCGTACGATAAAGATAAAGTAATAGCAAACCCGTAATGACATGTTCTTCTTACTCTACGAAATTTGGTATTCTGTTTTTACTTCCTTTTCCTTTCTTCCGTATTTGGCATGTTATTATGCGCTAATTTTATCGAGATGTCCTAGTGACTATTGTAAAATTATAAAAAATGTCACCACTACACCTAACTTTCACACTCCTAGCATAGCTTACTAGCCACTAATCATATCCTACATGACAGAAATCTACCAAACTAACTACCCCAACCTTCCTCTACCATTAGCCACCACACAATCACACATAAAAACCCCGCCAAACACCACAGAGTAACAAACCCCTCACCCTCAAACTATCACCGGTCAGGCATGCGGGGAGAAGATAAGGGGTACAGATGAGGGGTCTTGGACTCTGGACGGGATGGTAAACATCTGTTCTTATCAAATGGGCCACCAATCTTGCTACTAGAGAGGAGAGCAATGATGAGGGACGAATATGATCTGATGGCGATAGGAACCATGTAAGTCTGCTTATTGTCTGAGCATGACAAAATTTGAGGCGGAGGTTTCTTGAGAGCAACCGCACAGGGAACCATGAGTTTGCTATGTTACGATTGTCCGGGGCTGGGCACTGGGCAGCACCCTGGGGTTAATAGTTTTGGATGACCAACCTATGATTGAAATTCTCATCAAGAAGCATATTAAGTATTATATCACCTCCACCTCTATAGCCTAGAAGTTCGTTCACTTGTACCCCTACACTCGGTCAAGATGGGATAGAAATTTTTCGTTGGCTAAAAGAGCAAAGAGAGAGCAGGGGTACAAGTGAATGAACTTCTAGGCTAAGATATGGAGAATGGAACTCCCACCAAAGGTTCAGAGTTTTCTTTGGCACAACTGCAGAGTGAATATTCATAAACGTGTGAACGTAGTGGCCTCGCTTTGTTTCATTAACAGGGGTCAATGGAAAGCAAATTCATGCTATATTGTTCTGCCTATATGCTCAGGAGAAATGGGAGAATATGTCTAGGATGAATGGGGAGTATTTTGACTATTCCAGATTGGGTAGGGTCGTACTGCACAAATGCCGGGTAGGAGTTGAGCAAATTTATGACAATCAAAAGATTAACGTGGCTGCAGCTAACATGGGAGAGGCAGATCACAGGCTTGGATTGGTTATTCGGGATCACCATGCAAGAGTTCAAATTTGAGACATGTGCCCGGACATTGGTGAAGACAAGACTGCGAATTTGATTTGTTGAAGGCTGGGAAAATGGGCTTGGCAAATATAATCCTGGAGTCGATTCAATGTTGTCGATTGGTAACTATGATGCTCTTGAAGTTACTATCAGCAAATTAATTTGGCAATGTTGGTAGGGATATTTTGGAGTTCATTAATTATTTCAATTGTGTTGATTTAGTTTCATTAGAAAGGACGGGAATAGAGCGGCTAGACTTGTCAATCTGAGCCGACCTAACCCATATACCCGTCCCGTTTCATCCAAAATTGTCTTTTCACGGGTCAAGACCCAAAAATCTCGACCCGGACATGAAATGACACATTAATTTAGGGTTGTTGGGTCAAAGAAAAATCAATAACTTTATTAAAGTATCAATATTTGTATTCAAAATAATAATTACAAAAATTATTATTTTTTAAATAATTTAAATTACAAACATAATTAAAAAAACATTATTTATAACTTTTATAACCTTTAGTAATAAAATAATAATGAAAATGATTTATTAATGGGAATAATCCAGGGTCGTCCTTGTGGCCCTGTGTGAGACTGTAAACATGGGGCCCAAGCTAGAGTCGTTACTCTGATATAGAAAGACCTTATTATATTGTTAAAGGTAAATAAATATAATAAAGTAACAAGGGTATTGTTATAGTATATAACAACAAAATACTTTTGTTAGTCGATTCTACACGAATTTACAGTAAAACGGGATCTTTTAATAATCATTTTATCTACTAATAAGGTTGTGTTTGGATTCGTTATATAACTAATTTAGTGTAAAAATGCCTCACACAAAACAAACTCGTTAAGTTGCTCAAGTAGAAAGAAAAATAAACAAAGTAAGAATTTATGTAATGGAAACAAAACCACAACTTTGTCAAGAAAAAAAAATATAAATAAACGAATGAGTAGTAACATTAATGCTAACAAGAGTAAAAAGTGGATTAAGTGGGGCCCATTTTAGAAAAAATTAGCAAAAGCGCTCCTGAGTGGAATTGAACACGAATCATTTATACGGAAATTCAAGTAACTACCACTCCACCACTCACATAGGCATTGTTAATTAGAGCAACGTTAAGTATTCATTATTACTCTTGCAACAGAATTGGGCCCCGGCCGCGCGGGTTGGACAATCCAAGCAATCGCAAGCAAGGGCGCATGCGCCAAGAGAAGGCGCTTGTGTGAGTGAGCAAAGGCAATCCAAGGGCGCCCCTTCTCCTTCCGATACTAAATTTAGATAGTAGCACCGCATACCGACTATAAGCAACTCTACAGGTGTACAAAAAAGACTTTAAAAAGAAGACTTTTAAGCGTTGGAAGAACACTTCAGGCAGGTCATCGATAGTTGACGACGGTGGACCTGTAGGGGAGCACTTATTCTTTTAAGACGTGCCCTGGCATCACCAACATCACCAGCCTCCTGGAATAATCCATCCTATGCCATCATTTTAATCCATCTTATACTTTAACCCAATAAATCCGAACTATGCACTTATTTATTTTTCACTAAACTTAGCCTAATTTTTACCTGTTACGGCAAGTAAGGTATCATGTCATAAAGTTGTGGATTTTTGTTTGTTGTTGTTCTTCTTCAAACTCAGCTAATATCTTCAACTTTCTAATCTTCAACTTATTCTAAATTAAAAACCAAAACCCCAACTCAACCCTCAAATAAAACACTTGTCACACACCTAATAAAACACTTGTCACACACCAAATAAAACACTTGTCACACACCTCACACCGAGCATTTCATTTCAATCCATTTGATCCCCTGAAACTATGGCTGAGCAAAACTGTATACTCGATAAGGTTTTTAAAACCGCATCACATATACGGTTTTAAAAACTCCTAATATTAGAACCCGGGTATACGGTTTTCGTATACCCGGCTTTATCGAGTATTCGAAAACCATGTACTCGGATCCTGTTTTAGTAAATTACCTTTAAAGTTTAAAATGAACAGATGAGCCCAACGACAACCATATTAGACCCATTACAAAGAGTGATCGACCCATTACAATATACAACTAGACGAATTAGTACTCAATATTCAAGATGCAGTATTGCTGTAGGCACTAGGTACTAGAAATTAAATATTTCAAACCAATTGATCGCAAGTTCAAGTGAGGCAATAACACATGGATTTCGCGGTGGGGGACGGTTAATGATGGTCTGGCGATCTAGTGTCGGTGAAGACGCTTGTCATCTATGAATGATCTAGTGGCAGTGGTGGTGGTCGTCGTCAGAAGGTTTTGATGCGGTGAGCACGGTTGATTTGGCGGTGGGGGGGAGGGTGACAAGGTGTCATAGAGCTGGTGGATTTGGCGGTGGAAGGAGGATGTCAAATGGTTTGTGAAAGGGTTGACCACTTGACCTTTTGGAAATGAGGGGATTGAAATTAGTGAAATAAGAAAATATAGGCCGTTTCTTTCTTGTTAAACTTATGTGTGGTTATTAATAGTTTTTTTAAAAACCATATCGTGGATACGGAAATTTGTATCGTATATTCGTAAATTCGTATTTAAATCCGTGTCGTATATTTTTTATCAGCCCTACCTGAAACCCGTAAGTAATCGTCACTCAAAAAATGGGAGGAGTAATCAGATCACAACGTAAAGGAGCACTGTTCATTTCATTTTATGTATATTGTGGGAAGAGGGCTAATCTTATGGTTGGAAGTGTGTTGCCTCTTAGATCTATTCCTGAAGGTGCTCTAGTTTGTAATGTTAAACATCATGTTGGTGATCGTGGTGTTGCTAAGGCTTTTGATGATTATACTATTATTATCTCTCATAATCCTGATAACGATACCTCTAGGTTTGTGCAAAACAATGGTGTTCCTGAAAATTTTATCGTCTTTTTCTTGTCACTTACAATCCTTAAATCTCTCAATCAATCACTCCAACCCCAAATTTCATCAACCCAGAAAAAACCCACTAATCAAATAACCATAAGCCACGCCATCTCGCCCCAACACCCCACATAATGGTAGTTGGGAAGGGGCAGGAAGGAGTGCTGATGAAGACTCGTCAGTCGGCGGCGGTGACGTGGTGTAAGTCGTGTTGGCGTTGGTCAGTTGGTGTCGCGAGAATTGAATACTGAGCGTTGGTGATGGGTGATGGGTGATCGGTGATCGGCAATGTGGTTTGGTGGGTAGAGGGTTGAGGTGGTGGTGTGCCGCTGGTGGTGGTTGTAGGTGGTCGGTGACTTATGTGTTAGTGAGGGGATAAGTTGAAAAATTGGGCAAAATCAACCCCTTTTAAATAACATACCCAGTTGGGATGATATCAAACAATACATAAAGACATAACTTTCAAAACTAAGAAAAACCCATATTTTTTCAAGTTTATATGATGTTGGGTGAGTTGGTACAGTCTTAGATTTGATTAGTATAATGAATTAGTACGATGTTTGCAAGTTTGAGTGAATTAAACATGGCTTGGTTAAGGAGAAGAAGCTTATTTGCAAAAAAAAATCAGAAACAAAAGTGGATAGTAATGGAGGAATAGCAGGAAGAATGATAAAGAAGAAGATGAATAAGATGACCGGAAATAGCAGGTCACATTATTGGATAAGTGCAAGCTGGGAAGGTCATGGGATAGTTTGTATTAATGTGAGTTAATATGAAGGTTGGATTAATATAGGTAGGACACCAATAGGATGGATTATTCCTATGAAATAATCCTAAGATTAATGGGAATATGGGATGCACCTTTTTGGACGGGCCATTTAAGTTATGTCTTGTCTTGAAATTAAAGAGTTAGCTCCGCTAAAATAACAATACCTTGTAGAACTATTCAGAATTCAAGATATATCAACACAACAGTTGATTATAAAACTAATAGCAGCCATTGATTAGTCCCCACTCATCACTAAAGCATGATATAACAGAAAGAACAGAAAGGAAAAAAAGAGAATTTAGTAGGCAAAAGACTGACCATGTGCTGGGACCGTTCATCTTGGATAGTTACTACCAGCCCAGATGGTATATGAATCAGCCTAACGGCACTATTTGTAGTATTTGCATGCTGACCACCGGAACCTCCTGAGCGGTATGTATCAATTCTCAAATCTTCCCCTCTTAGCCGGACATCCACCTGCCCGTAATAATTATTGTTAATAAAAAATAAAAATTACGAGTACATGAGTAATGATTAATTGTTTCGAGATGCTCCTGCAATTTCGAATAATATTCTAAGAGTTGATAGCATAAAAGAGCACGAATAATCCCATATGTTTCGAGCCTGTATAGTAAAGCTCCTAATGCAGCTTCTGAAAGTGGGAAAAGAAAATGGATAGAAACATGAAAGAATTATGGAAGTAATTTCAATATAACAAGGAGCCCGAAATAACACACTTTTTAGCATCTCAAGTGCCCTTTTGTCCTCGAGAATGAATTAGGACATCTGTCCTCCTTCCGCTACATTGAATGTGCTGGGTCCCAGCATTCCTCTATTTACCTAATGCAGATCTACAACTTACAATAAAATGATTTTTACATGGTTTATTTCCCCAAATCCACATTAGGATGAAGGTGGAGATGCTGAGTGAGATGGCAGAAATGTAAAATTGTAAGAAGGAGAGTCATTCATCAGCATTCATACACTAGAGACTTGATTTGAACAGTTTCCATATTAAGACAAGAATAACCAACAACTAGTTGTTGAAGCAAGCAGCACCTCATCAGCCTGAGGGAGAATGGCGACAGTTACAGCACTAGTATGAATGCGGCCAGATTTCTCAGTCACTGGAACACGCTGCAGAACAACAAAAGGGCAACAAAGATGATTATATCTTCAGGCGCTAGCCATGTTATGCGTTTTCTGAGAGCTTCTAACTTGCCATGATACCTGAACTCTGTGAATTCCACTCTCAAATTTGAGTTTCCCATACACGCCCATCCCTGAGATTGTTCCAGTAGCTTCCTGTTGAAAGCACTAAATGTTTAAATACAACGCCAGATAACCAGTGCTAAGTATATACTCCCTCCTCTCCAGCATTTTCTTTTTACTTTCCTCATTTGGAAATTTTGGCGTTTTCTTTCCCTTTCCTAAAGTGGCAAATTTTATCCCTCTTAACATAAATTAATATTTCACGATTGAGTCGATTATATTAACTAACACTGACCCAAATAGTAAACTCACTCTTCACCCCTAACCTCCCTCCTCACAGTAACACGCACAACCACCACCTCCTCTCTCAACTCACCCACTACCGGCGACAACCACATCACCAACTCACTACGGCACCAGCGTTGGCTTCGGCTTCCGCGTCCTCACCGGCTGGCCGACCCAATCCCAAATCGACATCAATTAGTGTATACACCATGTCTCGAAGCTTCACCTAACGTATTTATGGAGCCGATTGTGAAGAGCGGTGTTCCGGTGCCAATGGTGGTGGAGGGGCGAAAGGTAGTTTGTTCTTGCTTGAGGTGGATCGAGTAGGGGAAGCAAGAGACTGGGTGGTTGTTCATGGTGGGGGTTGAGGTGTAGACAATCTGGTTGTTCATACTTGTATGTTGGTCCAATTATGGTGGTGGTTGTCTGATTGTGGTGGTACAAGAACAATGGGAGTGGTGGTCCGATCGTGGTGGTGAAAATGGAATGCGGTGGTGTGCGTTGATATACGGTGGCGGTGAAGAATTGGTGGTGGTCCGACGGTAGCCCACCAAGGTACCAATAATGACTTAATAATGTGGGGGATTCTATTGCAATTGATGTTAATTTATCTTGATTAATGTTAGTATTGGGCAATAGGATTCTTAAAAAACATGTACAAATGAAATGGGAAGAAAATGAAGAAAAGGAGGGAGTATCTTTCATAATTATACTTCATTGGAAACTAGAAAGCACTTGATAAAAAGATGTAGAGCTCAAATTTTATGAATACCTTGAATCCTCTAAGATCAGACTGATTTATTTCAACAATTTCAAATTTCCATCCCTTCTTCTGGGAATATCTCTCATACCTGTTGCAATCAAACTTCGCTATAACAGTGTGCCAACTTGTATACAAATATAGGTAACTATAAGGTCTTTAGAAGTTTGAACTGACATTTTGAATATCTCCATTGCAAATAAAGAAGCTTCCTCTCCACCGGTACCTGGGTCAATGGATTAAAAAAAATTGTTACTCAAGACATACGTGGGAATTGATGTATGATTGCTCTATCTTGTCGGCGTTCTTAATTGGGCCTTGTCGTTGAAAGCAACTGCTGTTATGCAAGTTCGTTTGGAATACAAAATACGTACAAAGTCAGACTTAACACCTCTTGGAAGGGTTGACTGCAATAAATGTCAGGATTGTGTTAGAGTGCTCACATATCTCATCACTCAACACTCAACAGGGTCAATGTCAACTTAGCCGCTGCCATTAAAAAGGGCTGATTCAAGTAGGGGGAAATGGAAAACAACACAGTTGAATTGGGGTAGTTAGTGAGAGAGTAGGGTGAAGGCGTGAAGGTTAAAGGCCTAAGACCATTCACAAGACATGCAAGATGAGATGATCAGATAGTGTTATTGTAGGTAGACAGGTAGCTCTATGGAAGATAGTTCAGCTATCCTTTTTTGAATATTCGATAGACAAGTAAAGAGTATATACTCCCTCCGTCCTGCTCATTTGTTTACCATTTCCATTTTAGGGTGTCTCATTCATTTGTTTACCTTTCTAAATTATGAAGGTTTTCTACTAAAAAATTTGATCTCCCAATGGGTCCCAATGTGACTATTGTCCACTTGGCATCCACTAAATATAACCACAAATGGCTTCCTACACTTTCCTTAATCTTTGTGCCACAAGCAAAGGTAAATAAATGACCGGAACTGAGGGAGTAATATGAAGTCGGATGATGTTCTAAATCATAAAGACTGTCAATCACCTGCTCTGACCTCCAGGATGCAGTCCCTTTCATCAGCATCATCCTTGGGAAGCAATGATTTCAGAAGCAACATTCGCATATTTTTCTCTTCCTCAATGGCATGGCATAATTCCTCGTTAGCCATGCCAAACATATCTCTGTCTTGGGCACATTCAGTCATGAGTGACTTGAGATCAGCAATTTCCTACAAATGGCAGCAGCAACAAGATGTCACAATGTTTTGGTTTTAGTTACTTTGCAATGTTAAATAACATTATAGTAAGGGTAATATGACAGTTGCAAAAGTTGGCCTATAACAAGTAGTGCAGGCAGTATTTGATGATGTATACCTTTTGGTTGGCCCTGAGGCGTTGTACTAAATCCAGAGAAGGTGCGAGTCTAGTGAGCTCCTTGTTAGCGATAGCGAACTCTGAAGGTGAAGCCTCCGGCTGTCATAAGTTGTCAGAACGAGCAAAATGAGATGCAAGCAAGAGTGAGAAATTATGAGACAATATAAGATGATGACCTTGTTAATAAGAGCATGAAGAGAAGCGGCCCTGGATTGGATAAGTGACAGTCTTTCCTCCATTATCTTGATAATAGCGGGTGATATATGACCTTGGAAGACTGCGTAAGGTTATACATTAATAATGTGTATGCAGGTAATAAAAAAAAGTAAACATACAGAGCAGCACTCCATAATATGTAAATTAAAGAAGAGGAGAAGAGAGTGTGCACCAGAAGAGGAAGTGGAGAGGGATCGGAGATAGATGGATTGTGATACGGGGGGAGAGGACACCATAAGCAGATACCTTAACCCTAATAACCTCCCGCAACTTGTCATACTTCACTAATTCCCTTGTTTGTTACAAACTGCTACGGAGGGAGCACTACTCTCCCTTGTACCCTTAACTACTACTCTATCCCTTTTGGTCGTTGGATTAAATCTACCGAATTCTGCAGGTGAGCAGAGTGAGAGAGGATGAGGCTAATATAATTCAAAATTCTAATATTCCCATTTCATACCCTTAAATCACTATAATACTATATGCGTTATATACAAAAAATCTATTGGAATTACCTGAATCAGCTAGCTGCCCAAAATATTTATTACAAGTACAGATTTAACCCAGAATTAAACGCATGTTAGTGATTACTAAACTAGGGTGGATAATTAATTTGAAATGGATTGGAAAAAAAGAAGACAATATAACTGGGATTGAGGGAGTAATATGCCAAATGATCACACATAGTAACAACGATTAGCACGTAATGGATGGATAGCAATATAGTTCTCATATCGTAAGTAGAAGACCACTTGCCACTATTCTTCTGCACAAATATTACATATAAGGATATTAAATTCATCCATAAGCAATAACCACAAAGACTGTAACAGTGAAATAAAGACGACAAATCTAAAATCAGTATGATGTTGAATGTATACCTCAAGAATGTCTAAGCAAATGCCACCAAGGCCATCATATCCACATTAGGGTGAAACCCTAAACCCTAAAACCCTAAACCAACAGAGGACTTTTTTATGGAGATGATTTTTAAAATTAATTATGCGAAACATCACCATTACCCTTACCATTGTCCGTTATTCATCACCTTCACTTAATCAGGCTCTCGTCACCACAAAACGTTCTGCCTACCACCGCCGACATCAAGTCAACTACATATAACCAAACAACCGTCATCCACATCAAACATCTACCATATACAACCCGACAACCAAGCACTTGTTTAACGTTCTTACCCACTTCCTTAACGTTCTAGCGGACTGCCAAGCTACTTTACCGAGCTCGACCATACCACGACACCATTTCAGGCCACCCCCACGCGCTCTTCTAAAGATCACTACAAACAAGCCACTTTTCAAGTCAATCCGACCCTAACAATGAACTATTCTTCCCAACTCTTGAAAACCCAGATCTGGGTTTTTAATCGGTAGAGTTCGGTTTGACCGGTTCGAATGGTGGAATAAGGGTGGCGTTCTTCTAACTGATGCTCGAGCGTTGGTAAATGGTCACCGTGAGTGGCCTCGTGGGCCAATGGCGATGACGTTATTGGCGGTGCGGGCGTCGTGGGCTTGTGTTTACATGGTTGGAAATTAAGGAGTGAATATTAGGTATTAAGTTGATTAATACTGAATTATTCCTATTAAAAAACGGAATTACTTTTTCACATGCGAAGTTTACTCTTTCACATACATTTTTTCATAAAGTTTCCATATTATATCCCTTTCATAAACATAATCTATATTTTTTAACACAATGAAATTGACTCTTCTATATACAACTAACCTAAAATCGAATCCAATAAACTTGAACAATGGATTATAATTCACCAATAAGTGAACTAATTTTGTTTTTACCATTTTTTTAATTATTAGGTTGATGCTTACCAATTCTTAATTAGGGTTTATGGGGGGTGGTTTGGGTGGTCGATTTTTTAGTGGTGGTCGTAGAAGGATGTCGATGCCGTTATTAGCAAGAGAAGGGAAGTGCATGGGAGGTTGTGGTCGGACTGTGCTAATGGTCGTAGCAGGTGGTGCGACCGGCTGGAGGGCGGCGGCTGGACTGGGATGGTGGTAGTCTGGTTGTGCGACCGGCTGATACACCCAATTAACAACCTTAATATTATTGATAGGAACTACAATTATGTTTTTGACAACATAAACTGTTGACAACATTCGGCTATATGTGCCTGAAATGTGTGCATATAGAATGCCTGTAAATTTGTTTATATTACTATTTCTCCAACTTAATCACCTTTTGTTTGATACCTTTGCTTGTGCGTGCTTTCCCTTTTACGAATAAACTTGGTTGCTCAACTGTCTATCTCACAGGCTGTATATTACTTTTACAAGTGCGGGGATGGGTCTTTAATGGTGGTCGGAGCACGGGGAGGGCGAGTGCAGTGGATGGGAGGGGGTATGTCGGAGGTCAGCCAGACAATGTTGTCGGCGACTAGGCTGACCGGAGTAGTTTAAGGGAGGTAGTGTTGTTGGTAAAGGTAGATGATGGAAGAAAGAAAAAAAAAATCAATTGGATGAAGTCACGAGGATAAAAAAAATGACAAGGGTATAATAGTAAAAGACGTATGTAAAAGAGTAAAATCCGTATGTGAAAAAGCACGTCCCTTAAAAATCCAACTTTTTTTTCCTTCTGAGATTAATGTAGCTTAAGAAGGATTCCTTAGGCCCTATTCTTTTGGACTTAAATTCAGCTCTTATAAGTTCAGTTCAGTTCAGTTCAGCTCCAATAAGCTCAGCTCAGCTCAGCTTTCTTTATTTCAACATTATTATTATTATTACTATTATCATTGTTATTATTATATTAATTAATTTTTTATTATTATATTAATATATTTTTTAAAATTTATTATATTACTATTATTTATTATTATAATTTTTATTTTTATTATTATATCTATATTTAATTTATATATTTATTATTATATTATTACGATTAATTAATGGAAATATTTGTATTACTAACATTTATTATTATTATTATTATTTTGTTATATTTTATTAATATATTCACAATATTATTATTATTATTATTATTATTTTTTTTATTATTATAAGATGCGCGCAGCTTACATTAATATAAAATGAAAAGTTTACAAGAAATTGGTGGGGAACCGAGAGTTTACATTAATAATAATATAATAAGTTTACAATAAATAATAATAATTATTATTATTATTATTTATATTTACTATTATTAGTATTTATATCATTTATATTACTATATTATACTTGATCTTATTAATTCTTTAGATACTTTTGTTAATATATTTATTACTATATTATATTATTACTAATAATGTTATCATTTATATTAATATTTTATAATATTAATATAGTATAATACTAATGTTTAATATATTATTATTATTATTTATAATATTAGATTATTAAATTATATCATATTTATTTTAATTACTATTTTTAATTTATTTATTACTATATTATATTATTATTAATAATTAGATAAGTAATATTACTATTTTAATATTATTATTATATTATTATTATTATTATATTACTATTTTATTTTTATATATCTTATTATATTATTATTTTATTATATTAGTATAATATTATTATTACTAATGATTAATATTATTATAATATTTATTATTGTATTATTATTGTCATAATCTTTTTATTAGTTCAGTTCAGTTCAGTTCAGGTCCATTAAGTTCAGTTCAGTTCAGACGATTTC
Organism: Heliosperma pusillum; assembly: GCA_022085475.1. Classification (NCBI taxonomy): domain Eukaryota; kingdom Viridiplantae; phylum Streptophyta; class Magnoliopsida; order Caryophyllales; family Caryophyllaceae; genus Heliosperma; species Heliosperma pusillum. The sequence continues at coordinate 64,109 of JAIUZE010045537.1, read as the reverse complement.
AGTCCAAAAGAACAGAGCCTTACTCGTCATCTAAGATATACTTTCCCTCCATAATCCAATATTACTTATCAATTATCACTTTCTATTGATACGAGAAACTTCGTGAAGAAAAAATAAGAGCAAAACTAGGGTTTGAATTCTGTCCCCTTTCAAGAACAAAGTTCATTGGTCCCTTCAAATTATTACAGAAGGTATGCCACGTACTATGAATCTCCGACCACAATTCAGAGAACATTACAAAAAAAAAACTACCTAAAAACAGGTAGGCATCTTCTTCGTTTTAGGTTTATCAGCATTTGGAATTCAATGTTGTTACATCAAACATTTTTGGTAGACTAGCGATGACTGATGAGCCATCATCTACTGGTTTTTACATGTACCATTTCAGCTACTTAAATACTGCACACAACTTTCCTACGCTCATATGGGCATATGGCACAACAAATCAATACACTGTTTATAATAACTTACTCATTTACGACTCAATACTCCGTAAAAAGCAATTACATCTCTCACCTACACCAATCTGAATTGTTCCTCATCCAACAAGTAAAATACCCATAACCTCTCCACAAACATCATATCAAGGCAGAAATAGGTAACACCAGGGTCGAAAAGATACCATTTATCATTCTTTCCCCATCGAATGGCTTCGAAGAACACCAGGAGGTGCTGTTGGCATTGGGAAGTCACAGCTAACTGGGGCACCAGCAAATTGTGGAGCTTCGACATATGGACTCTGCAGCATCAAAATAGACCCACAGTATGAATACTTGTCAAGAACTCAGAGAACAAATTATTCCACAAGAGAATAAGATTAGCATCTCTTGAATCATCTCCTCATCATAACACCCTTACAGTAACAAATAACTAGTGCTTTTGATTAAGACTTTGTCTCCTAACTCAACTTATATATCTTACTATCAAGAGGATATACAGTCATTTATTTCTGTTGAATTGCACTGTTGACCTAACTTCGTTGCCTGAAGCAAACCTTTTTTAAAAATAACCAGAGGCTTGCCCAGACAAAACCATGTCTCACTAAGATATTAAAACTGAGTCTTTCAAACGATTACCTTAGTTCTGGTACTTCAATTACAAAAGACGGCAAACAAATTTTTCCATTGTTTGAAATTCGCAGATGTTACCAGATGAATATATGGTAAAACTGCGTTCGGAGTTGCAGCAACCAAAATGTACTGTGATCTAAAAAAACCTCTGTTTGCGATCTCACGCACCCCTCACTCGTGTACACAAAAGAAAAAGAGTACCTGAAATCCAACTGCAGTATAAGACGACTCTTCCAGTTTTGAGGTTGAGGTTGAGGTTGTCGAATTCTGTATATTACTGCTTGACTCGCTTTCGTTTAGTTTATGGAACTCATTGCCCGCTGCATTATCAGCCCCATCAACATCACATGATTTCACTTGCTGTAAACGTGCAATAGTAGCTGACTATAAGATTGCAGTAAATAAAGTATATAGTATCGGAGGGTGCAGTAGACACAATCCGGCAAAATTTACCTGAAATATTTTCCCCAGGGTTTTCAGACCTTTTGCTCGTGCTCGAAGTTCCTCTTTTTTGGCATTGTTATCCTGAAGAACCTATGCATTTAATGGTAGACATAAAAGTCAAGAGAAACAATAGATTATAACCAATTGTTGCATGTTAGTTTTGTGCATTAAGTTTATACAATTACCATCTGACAAACACGTGAAAGAGTTGCTTCAATGTCAGCAACATTCAGCTTCCACAGAGAATCAGTCATCACTTTCTTGTGAGATTGCATATAATTTTCAAGCTCTTCCTCACTGTAGTTACCCTCTGCACTAAGATGTCGTTTCATGTCCTCTTGTAGCTGAATCAATGCCAAAGCACCTACATTTGGCACAAGTAAAGAATCAACAGGATTAACATATAATCCCTCCTAGTGTGAGGCTTCTTCCTTATTGAGCTTAGCCACCTTATCTTCCCTATTTCCTTTTTTGGATGTATAATTAATTGTACATGAATAAGAATACCCTCAACAAACACCCTTCTAACAACTCAGGCACATCCCCTAACTATCTCCTCCACTCACAACGCTTCTCGCCTTTGCCTGCAATCTCCGCAGCCATCCTCTGAACCGCCCCCACCCCACCACCACCGACACCTATCCCTCCTGTAACTGAACACTCCCTCGATAAATTTCAAAAAAATTACACCACCATGTTAACCTTCCCTCACTTTAGACCACCCTACCTCACACTACCACCAGTGACCAGACCACCCTAAACCACAACTTGTCCGCCCCTACAAGCGCACTCCACCCACACTAATACCACTCAAAAGTCGCAAACAATCAGATCTTCACACCAGTAACACCACGTCAGATCACCATCAGCCACCGACAACCTCACGTCAGACCACCACTAGCATTCTTGTTGTACTACCATATTAGCCGCATCCTTGTCATGTGTGTTGTGGTGAGCGCCGACAATCGGAGGGAGCAAAGAGAGGATCAGAGTGAGGTGGGCAGCAGGCGGTGGGGATGGAAGGTGGTGGACGATGGAGGGGTGATGGTGGACGGTATAGAGGCTGAGGTGGACGGCATAGAGGTGGTGGAACGGAGGGGAAGAGAGAGAGACGGAGAGTGTGAATGTTGGGTGGGAAGGATGGTGTAAGAAATGGGTGAGTGTTATGAGGGCAAGAAGGTAAATATCCATACTCTCTTAATTTTGGCTAAAAACAAAGGATAAGAAAACTCAGACTAGGAGGATTGTGTGAGATTAGGAGATAGCAGAGGATTGTACGAGAAATCTGGTCATGCAGGTCTGAGAAACTGGTCATGCATTTAAGGCTGTCTGAGAAACTCGTAGACATGTAGGATGTGAAAATTGAACTTTAGGTACTAGGAAGGGAAAGTATGGATGATAAATTAAATTGCTGCCGACCTTGATTTCAGATTCTAATGGGTATCAGATTGAAAATAGCGCTCCTGTTGACGCATGTCTCAAAGAATATCAGCTTGAAACAACACAGGCTGATCACGTATTCATTGTAAATGGAAACACTGAACATGTCTTATATCTTAGTACTTGCGATTTTAATTCAGTACACCTTTACTTGTTATGCAGTGAGTTTCGTCTTGAACCCGTAACTCTCTTGCGGAAGTGGTTTCTTTGTTAGATATATAAAAAGTATAATCAGCATCCAGAAGAAGAGGCTGGAAGCTTTCTTTCACAGCTACATATGGTAACCAAGAGAAAACAGCAGTAACATGGCCACGAAGATGTAGCCTAAAAGCTTCCATAATATAAGAAATCAAACTAATTCATCTCCATAAGTTATGTAGTGATTTCGCGATAAAAGTTCAGATTGAGCTTCCTTCATCTTCTCTCTATTTCTTCGTCTTCTTACCTGTTCTTTTACACTTCTCTTCTACTATTAAAATACACATCCACCCGATGAGGCCAAGAATATTATAATACACATGATGTGCCTTTCAACCCTTATAATATATTATCTCACTTCATTTAACGCAAGCTTATTAGTCTTTTTCCAAGTTAGCTTCCATCTTCAAATGGTCTAGTATGTACTTATCTTTCATTCTCTAATGCTATTGTTCAGCTATTTGATTTGAAACTATCATTTTCACCATTCACATTGCAAATCTAAACAAAAACAAAAACACCTTGGTTGTCATTTCTTTAGCAGCAGCAACATAAATAATTTGTCTCCTATACGAGCGTCCAGTACCCTCCTGGCATTCAGAGAGAATTCTGCTAAATGTTTTGTTCTCAACTTCTCATATTACTACGAAGTCAGTAAAATGTGGATAGTACTGTTATCTTAAGGCAATTAGTATTTTATGTGGACAAAATGATCACCGGATGGGGAGTAAGGGAGACAAAAGGTATGGGACTAGCGAAGGAGCAAGTGGAAATGGTATCATCAATCACTTACCTGTTGCAGCAGTTACTTGCGATCTAATAAAATGGCCTTTGTTTCTGAACCACTCAGCAATAAAAGGCACACCAAGGTAAATTGCTTTTTTCCCAAGTTCCTTGGCTGCCTGTCTTGAGTATATATAGCCGATGGTGTTCAACATATCAATGCCATAAGCTGTAGAAGGTAGACAAACAAACTTCAACACAATTAAAATTTTCTGTTCTACAAAGCATTTATTATCATTGATGTAATGTAAACAGAAACCATGTTTGAAAATCTCAGCTGGTACGTAACCTATCGTCCAAGATGTATCGAAATTGGAAGAAGCTAATACGAGATATCGCGAAACTTCAGGCCAAAATAAAGAGGAAAAAAATTGGTGCGTTGGCTAAGTTATATCGCGAATTAGCCAACTCAGCCTGCTATGGGTCGCAAAGGGTCCAAAATGTTTTTGCAGCAAAGAAACTATTTTGGCCCATTGCTTTTTCGATCCAGAACAATTATTGTAGTTTCCACTCAGTCTAATTGTTGCACATACACAGGACAAACCCCATGAGGGCCATGAGAAATGTGAAGTGTAATAGTTGCATGAATTGTAATCTCATAAGAAGTTGCATGAACATTTAATCTCAGTCTAATTGTTTAATGTACTCCGTAATACCCAATAAGGTAACACCAATTCAATTTTCGAGAAGCTGGTGAGCAATTTGAGCGTGCCCAAGCTGGTGAACAAAATTTGTTTCCGAAGGTTTTTAGTTGGATGAGAGAATGACGTGTTAGTGTCTACTATCTTGTTTCTTGTGTCGCTGGAATAAAGTATGCACGTATAAGGTATGCAAGAATCAAGATGGTGTCACATAAATCACTGTGTGTCGATCGTGAAGGGATTAGTAGTTGACTCTACATGAGCTTCATTGTATGTCCGCATAGGTGCATACTCATCATCTAAATTTCTGCTACATGCGATCAGAACCTTGAACCTCAATTCCCACCTGGCTACCGTTTACAATTTTACATAGACCCAACCACACACAAATTCCCTACGTAAAGTCAGCCATTATTTGGTTATGTCTGGAATTTAGAGAGCAGTGAAAACTGCTGTTACTCACTTGATAATTTCGAGAGCAGTGACAATTTTAGTTGTTAATAACCGTCTTACCGAGAGTAACTCAAACGCTACCTTACAACGCCCTCAAAACATCAAACACATCCAACCAACCAATTTAGAGAAAAAATTTAACAAGCGGAACAACCTTTGAGGCCGTGCCTTATCTCATGGAAACAGTCTCTAAGGTAAATCTAACCTCGTCTTTCTAACTGCCCTTCTAGACCTTCTGCTTGAATCTTATATTTCTCGCTGACTCTTTAGCCATCAAGAGAAATGGCCATTGTCATCACATCTAGACAATAGAAAATAAAGAAAAGGCGGCATCTCAACTCGTCGAAAAAAAAGACTGTAGGACACAATTATGAGTCAGGGAATTCAATCTAGATCTTCCACTCACCAAAAAAAGGTATATAGCTAACGCATCTAACTTTCAAGCTGGCCAACTAACACCAAATTTCGAACGGTTATAGGCTTATAGCCCACATTTGCACCTCAAATACAAGTTCTGAGGACTGAGCATTAAAAGGACCTTGAGATATCTTTCAGTGAGTATAGAATGCTGACTGCACTTACAAAAAAATCTGCCACATCAGCGTAAAAAAAAAATACCTGCATTAGATAGCTTTAAAACTTCTGCCTCTGCATGACTAGTGAAACTCTCTTTACTGCCATACACATATTGGTTGAGACGATCTTTCAAATTTTCTGCAAGTTTTTCCTCCCGTTCCTTTTGAACAACCTATATCACATTGACACAATATTTCTGGGTTTTAACTTTTAACAATTGTACAAATCCAGATAACATATGATCAATAGAACATAAGATCAATCATATTGCTAACAAAATTAAACAGGAGAAGTCCAGCATTTTGAACAACCTCATCATATGTTCATATTTACAAATTTACAACATCATCATGCATTTGACGAGATTGGCATATCAGATAGTCTGAATTTGTCTCTGTAAGCCAAGATCCTAAAGTTTTTCCTCCTGTATGTTTAACATTGTACCCTTTGCTTTTGGCGCAAAAATTGTTCCCTATCAATTAAGTTAGGTTTGACTTATTCGCATAAATATATATGCTATTACAAGTTTACTTTGTCACTCTAATTAAAAGATATTTAGGATCTACTATCTAGGACGGTGAATTAGATGGAGATGTGGCTCACAAAATTAAAGCGGAGTGGTTGAAATGGAAAAGTGCATATGCCTCGTAGACTGAAGGGTAAATTCTATAGCACAACAATTAGACCCGCACAATTATATGGCTCCGAGTGTTGGGCTGTGACACATTGTCATGTTCAAAAGATGAATGTGGAGGAGATGCGTATGTTAGGTGGGTGTGTGGCTATACAAGGAAAAACCGACTAAGAAATGAGGTCATTAGGAAGAAGGTGAAAGTAGCGCCAATAGAGGACAAGATGATGGAGAACCGACTACGATGGTTTGGCCATGTGAGAAGGAGACCTGTGCTTAACCAGTTAGGAGGCTCGAAAACGGGGGAACAGAAAAGGTTGCTAGGGGTAGAGGGAGACTCAAGGGTCTTGTCGTCGTCGGATTAGCTTTAAAGACTAGGCCTTTTATAATACAATACGTTGACCAAAAGCAAATAGCAGGTACCTTCATCTTCTCCTGCAATTTTCTGGTATCTAACTCTTCTCCATCAACGAAAATGTCCATTGAAGCCATTGATGCCATGGCTAACTGACCTATGTATTCTTCAAAAAGCTCACTTCCAAACAGCATGGCAAAGATAGCAGCAGGATCTATGATTGCTTCTCTGAAATAGAGTAGTAATGTGTTGAGATAAAAAGAATTGTTTCATGTATATCATGACTTGTGAAGACAGCATGCTCTAGAAACAAACAAAAAAACTGCAAGTAAATAATAATCAATCCAGGAAAGGGCCAAATGGGCCCCGCGTAAAAAGTGAAAAGTGAAGAAAGGACTACTACTACCCTAAGCAGAGGACGAACAAAACTCGAAGGATATCCATGCATGCAAATCTCCTAAGGCATGTCTTCCCCTTCCTATCGACGCTAAATTTCATGTAGTAATAGTCTTAGAAATGCTTAAAAAGAGAGGTCTTCTGAAAATCTCCCTTTCACGTTAAAAAAAGTCCTCATTAAGTTCCCTTTACAATTTTCAAGGAGCGGAGGGGGGAGATTTTGAAGAATTTGGCACCGTGAAGCAGTCTCATACTTTCATCGAATCTTACACAACACTACACATTCCAAGCTAAACAGAATTCAAAATCCCAAAGACAATCTAAGGAGTTAAAGGCAGTTAAGGCCATCGTTACTTTTTGTGGGGAAGAGGTCTACTGATTTAATGATTAACAGAAAGGGGGAAGCCCTGTTATCAATAATCAATAATACTGAAACATAGAAACCCTCTCCAGCTTTCAATAACATGCAACCTTTGCACCTAAGAAGAGACCACTCAAACTGAGAATTAAAGAAACAGATACAACAATTTTTGTCTCGCTGACCTTTTGACCAACAAAGTCCCAAAGAGTAAAAACAAGCCCAGCTTGTAATTATTAGATTCCTAAGTCCTAACCAAGCAACCAAAGCATGTGTTAATAGATGCTTAGACGTTAGTTAACTACTCTTCTTCCCTGACACATAAACACAGAATCTAACTCATTTTATGTTTCTCCTCCAATAAACATGGGCAGTCACCTCCCCTAACTAACCGAGTTCATACACATCACAGTAAGAAAAGAAAAGGAAATTCAGCACAGCAAACATGTAAAGCTAAGAATGTGGAAGCAGTCACAAAATCAAACTTGAGACCACCGCTCAGTAGAGCTCCTTCTTCTTACCTAAACGCAACACCTCTCAAGATCCCATTGCAGGGTAAAGACTTAACTCGCAGATCAGCTATATGGAGGGCCTGATAAAATAGGCTTTTCCACCCTTTAAGCTAACTTTTGGGCAGGGTTCTCCCATTATCTATAGGGTTTTAGAGCTAACCACCTCCCATCCTACTGATTTTGGAAATGCAGTCTTCGCTTAGGCTAAAAAAACTATTGCAAAGCCCCCAACTGCATAGTAATGTTACGATTCATTGGAAAGTATGATACGTGAGTCTCGCATCAGTCATATAGAGTGCTTGATCTACGGATAAATCAAAATGGACTTTTCACCCTTTAAGCTACATTCCGGGGTGGCTTGTCTCATTATCTACATCAAACCACTCAAAACGAATTAAAGGAGACAACAAAAAGTTCTCTCAATATATTAGCAACACGAGTGATGATCACATAAAGACTTGTCATGAAAGCCATAGAAAATCACAGCTGAATGCACAATAGTAAAGCACATAATAATAATAATAATAATAATAATAATAATAATAATAATAATAATAAAATAATAAAAAATAATTCCTCTCCCACCTCAACACCCCAGAAAACAGGTGGAAGATGTTGTGCCCTCATTATATGATTGCATGTATGCTTAAAGAGGATTATGCACCGTGGTACATATCAGAATTGATGAAACTAAGTACGGCAGTATGAAAAAAGAAGACAATAACTGACGTAGAAATTCCAGATTTTCCATAAGCGTCATAAGCCTGACGTTGTGCTGGATCGCTTAAGACCTGGTACGCCTCTCCCAAAACCTGAATAAACAAAGAAGACAAAGATTAAAAAGTCCCTTTCACTTAAGATTAAAAATATTAGGATGCAAATTTAAGGTAAAGCAAGTGACGAGGCTTGGTACATAAGTTAAGAGCTGAGCGCAGTGTATTTAAATTAGAAATGGTAGTTGATAAAGAGAAAGTACAAGTACAAGGTTGGAATTGGGGTTGCGAACACTATTAACTGTGACTATAATCATATATAAGGAGTAAGATTTAAGAAGAAAAAGAAGGATGCCTGAAAATTGTGAGCTGCAAGAGGATCATTTGGATTCTTGTCGGGATGAACTTGTCGCGCCTATAAGATTAAGATAGCATGAGGAAATGAAGTGAAACTGATAGATTGATAGATTGATACTCGAGTAGATTGGTAATTGGTAATGGTGATACCTTCCTTACCTTAATGTAATAGGCTTTTTTAATCTCAGATTCAGTTGCTGATGGGATCACCCCAAGCACGTCGTAATACTCGCTCTCCTTTACCATCGAACTCAATTTTATTCTGCTGCTGCTGATCTTTCTTTGATCGTCTTCCTCCTTCCTCCTCCTCCGCGAGATCAACTCATCAACCAACCCTTGTTTCTCTTATTTGCTACTACTTCACTTCCACCTCCTTTCACTTTTCCTTTACTCCCAATTTCTGATAAATAAAATACCCTCCCATTCCCAACATCTTTTATCACTATTTTTACCCTCTTGAAAAGGTCCGAATAAATTGAAATGGAATGAGATAACACAATTAATTAGATTTAGATCGTCATAGGAGGTGTTTGTTTGGTTAGTCTAATGACTAGTTTAGAACCAGTGCAATAAATGTTCGTTATACATAATTTTTTTATTTTTGATAAGATATTTAAATAATAGTGATATATCATTAGTTGGAAAAAAGGATTATACTACTCAGACTAGTATGAATTTGAGTTTTTATACATTTTTTTCGATCTTTTAAAGTTTATAAATTACATTTTAAATTTTATATGTGATGTATTTTGAGTTTTATTTTAATTTTTTTGAGTTTAATGTTCAAATCAATGTACTCAAAAAAATTATATTAAAATTCATAATTTTTAATATTACACTCAAAAACTTTATTGTAAATCTCAATGACACATTATCTGTGGTAGTACATCAGATGTACAATCCACTTATTGTTCATTTTGATCGTTACTGCATTTTGTTTTGTGGAAAAAAAATCTAAAAATTAATCCAAGAGAATTGAGTCATGTGCTGGAATGTATTTTTTTAAAAAATATTTTAAATAACACAAAGCTAATGATTTCAATTCATAAATTATCTCAATTTTTTTTGTCATGAAAGTGATAAAAAAACGGTTTCTAGTTTTGGTTATACATAGTCGAGTCATTCTCAAATTATAGCATCAATAAAACATTTAGCCGTTTATATTTTTATTTATATTTTAATTAAGACTATAGTTTAGAATTTAGTGAAAATTATAAATTTTGATGAAAAAATTAATTTTAATAAAATGCGAATTTATGAGCCCTAGTGGCGTTATTGAGCGGCTCACTTCAGCAATAAAAATAAAGATTTTAAACAAAAAACTTTGATTGCGGCGGTCCGGCGCACCCCTACTCACTTAAAGGATGCTAATTTTAATGAAAAGATAATACTATAATGAAATTCATTATAATTATTAATTTCCTTGTTTAGTTAATAGACATAAATTATTAATAACTTCCTTATTTAAAAAGATACTTTTTGGAGGGAAAATATATTAGTTCACCTATTCTTTTAGTAGATAGGGGATTGGAATAGATTTGCTTCATTTTAATTTTTGGTTGTATATTTTGGAATGGAGTTAGAAAGTCTTATATATGTAATTTCATTTCAACCCCTCGAAATCTCATACAAACATTCGTCTTGAATCAAACTTCATTCCTCCCTTTTATAAACTTAGGATTAGGATGAACCAAATAGCTTTACGTGAGAATGGATTTGCAACCTCATACCTCTATGGAGACATATTCCAATTCATTCCATTCCAATCTCTCGAACCTACCGACTAATTATTGTTTGATTCACCCTTAAATTGTATGGGAGGGGGAATGAATCGAAAGTTGAGGGGAAGGTCAAAGATGGGTATGAGATTAAAGGGGTTGGGGTGGAATTAGAATCCAACAGATTCTAACTTCATTCGAAAACACCCCAACAAAACACTCAACGATTCAAATTAATTTCATTCACATTCCATTCCAACACCTCAACCAACACATCCTTAGTCGCATTACAACAAAGGGAGAACATTATCTGTATTTTCCGGGGAGTTTAGTTAGTCGTCGAATTACAATAACTGAAATGTATTATATGTATTAACTATTACTCCCTCAATTCCAATTTTATCATAATATTTTTGTGATTCTCATATTTCAAATTATATTGATTCTAAGATTAAACAAGTTATTTCATTATACGAAGAACAAAAAGAACAACTATCACCATTGCTAATTTTACCCGATACACAGGGCCGGATTTAGGGGGGGTGGGCACGTGCCCACCATGGATTTCTGGAAATTTGTGTTAATTAATAAACATTGGCATTAACAAAATCAATACAATGTGGCTAAGTTGGTAAGTGTAGTGTTCAACTAGTATAGAGAGGTGTGTTTGAGCCTTATGATGTTGGTGGGAGTTGAAACCCCGACCATTTGTACAAAACTTTAGCATGTGACCACTTTGACAACTCTTATATTTGTGTATTTGAAGACCTAAAAATGCTAATAAACCAAAGTTAACTCTTCATTATATGGTAATTTTTAAGACATTTTTTTTGCTTATTTCTTACTTTCTGAATTTTTTCAAAATATGAGTGTGTTGCTAATGTTTATTCGAATTTGTACAATAATTTAACTATAAGATTGTTGGTTTGATTACCATAGTTACATTTTTTTTTTCAAAAGTTTAACTATCATAAATTGCATGTATGGGTTTGAAAATGGACCGCAAAATTCACAATGGAATTATGAAAATATCAAAGATTATTGCGCCCACATTTTCAAAATATTGCCTTGTTTTAGCGAGATTAGACAATTAAAATCCATAGACTAAGATTAATCGAGCTAAAAAATGTTCCCGTGGTAAGGGGTAACTTCGTTATTGTAACTCGAAAAAAAAAAAATTGTGCCCCCCATAGAGAAAATTCCTGCGTCCGCCCCTGCCGATACATGTCAATTTAAAATGAAAAGGCTTGTTTTATAAATCATGTTTCATGCCATTTTATTACTTGTAAATAATTGTTGATTGTTTTGTGTGTACCGATAAAACTAAATTGCTTGATAATCAAGATCAGGTGAAAATTTGATTAATATTTTTTTCTTATTTCCACGATTGGTGTCTTAATGATACTCCTTCCATTTCATATTAACTGACCCAACTTCTATTAAGGAGGATTTAAGGGGAATGGGTAAAGTGCCTAATCTACCCCTAGAAATATTGAGAGTTGAGACAATAATCTTATGATAAGGAGGAAATAGTTAATCTAGAGACAATATCGGAAGATTAAAATTTTTCCATACTAAATGTAGACAGGGGAATTTTTTTTTTTGAGAGAAATCTTTCAAGGAAAAGGGGGACAATAAACTTGGATGAAGGGAGTACTCAGTTTGGGTCTACAGGCAAGAGTTGCATCGGTCTTGACTAGAGAGCGTGGATAAAGGTAGAAGGAGTGACGATTTTTAGTAAGCCTTGGATCTTGTCTTGGATAATGATTTTCTGATTTTAACATGAAGAAGGTACGATCGGACTATACTTGACAAAAAGTCAATGTGCATAGAGTCATCAATCCATCAGGATCTCAAAACAAATACACCAAGTTCTACCCCCAGCCACACACATTCAGTTAGACAGCAAATTTACTTAAACACAGACATAGAGATCAAGTCCACCCATACATATGCAATCCCAGGCATTCATCAGGGAAATATCTTTACGTTACATTAGTTATAGCATTATATAACTCCAAATAACTTAATGTCTGCTGTCTCCATTTTAACATTGCAGATGTACACTAAGGTTATTGTTCTTTCAACATTGATGACTAACAAGCGCCAACTTAAAGTAAATTCCACCAAGAGATAACACCCTGCAATGTCAATAAGACCTGCCAAAAAATATAATAAAAAAATTACACAATGCTTTGATAACATTTAGGGGAAGAGGAAGGTGGGGGCAAAAAGCAAAACAACAGTTTAAAGAGTAACTCATGATCCAAGGAAATAGAAAAACAAGTACCTCAGAGAATCTCTCTAGTCATTAAATCCTTCTGTCTGTAACTTCACCTTAATCACCTTAGGTAAGACATCTTTCAGTGGTTCAGTCATCTCACTTTTCTTGGCCTTCAGGGAAAGAAGATAAATTAATCCCCGGTGGAAAAGAAAAGGAAGTTCACACGGAGTTTCAATGAAACATACCTTCAGGGAAGGAAGTAGAGCAAAAACCTCATCAATAGTCTCAGGGCAAGCATTGGCAATTACACATATCTGCAAAAAATAAACAAGGGTTTTAGAAATATGGAAGACTTCAACTAATTGGATAAAACTCACTGTGTATTACTCTGACCTCGCCATCAGAAGCACCATGCTTTTTGAGATTCCTGATCGGTCAGTTAACGACTAAACAAACTCAGTTACATTGACTCACAGACACACAGTACAGTAGGTTAACAAAATGATAAAAGAGTAGAAAAGGATACTCAAGAACGTGTCTAACTGTCCCGGGATCAGAATACCGCGCTCCAGTTTTGGCAAATTGTAAGCCCCTGTCAAATGAACTGATATGGGAAAATGTGTGAGCCCACTCATTTCGATAAAAACACCAGGGAAAAAAATGTTTGTATGAGTCTCACGTTTAACGATAAAAACACTTATAAACCCTTTGTTCCAACCAATCCCCAAAGGGCTCCACCCTACACCCCATGTGGCTCGCCTCTTTACAAATTAAAATCGTGGATAAAAAGGCAATGGTATTAAAATTCAGAAACTTACACAGGAAGCTTAATAGTCGGATCCCGAGAAAGAAACACCATCTGCTCCTGAATTCCATGTAAGATATCAGCGGCCTCACAGTCCATCACACACTGGGCGTTCTTAGGAAGTTCTGTCAAAAAACAAAAAAAATGTTCAAAGAACTTTTCTGCAACACATGTGCTGTGTTGTGGATGAGCAAGACATACAAATAGCATATCAGGCAAAAGAGGTCTTTCGTAGTTAACTTTCCCCTAATGTGGGAAGAAGGTGAATTTGAATACCCCTCACAGACGGCCAGCAGAACGTCAGCATCTGAATACACTTGTTTTCTACCAACCAAGACTTTCTTCTCTGGCCCTCTCCTTTTTACACAGTTATCCGCTTTGCTTAGTACTTGTTTTCTACGAACTATGACTTTCGTCTCCTCTCTAGACCTAATATTGGCTACCTTTCAACCCCATCCCAAATGTAGCCATCTTGTTCTGGAATGCATATATTATTTTCCCATGCGTTTATAATTTTTTACATCAAATATGTAATGCACAATAATGCATAGTTTTCCAAAAATACTGAATGGCTTTCATAGCCGCAGATGAGAATATATACCTGATTGAAGATTGAGTTCATATTTGACTTCCTTTGGAATAGAGCTTTTGCCACCTTTACCTGTCTTTAGAGGATCACCTGTGGACACAATTTTATCAAAAAAAAAAAACCAAGGAGAGATGGAGGGAGGGACAACTGACAGGAGCATAGAGATAAAAAAAAAAAAAAAAAATAAGTTGATGATATAATATGACAGGCTGTAACTAGCAGAGCCAAAAGGATAGAACGTTGGTAGGTTGAAGGCTGATTGATTATTTTTATGCATAACCAAGCAAAGCAGCATAAATAAATGAGATGACATACTCCAGCAATAAGCAAGTAGAGTAGAGTAGATTCAAGTGAAAGAAATGTGAAAACATGAAAAATCTTATTAATTAAAATTAGGAAACAAAGAAGAGATATTTATAGGCGTCCAAAAGGCAAGACACATGGGTGATTCTAATATTGTTAAGGTTGATGAATTGCAACATAAAAAAAGGAGGCAAAAGCGAGTTTCTATCTAGTGATGGACGACATCGTCAAGTCCTTAAGGGTATGTTTGGATAGTAAATCTTGCCTATGTTGGTGGGGGAATAATTTGGATTGGATGAGGGAAAAGCCTCTAAATCCCTCCACCCACATTTTGCTAACCAAATCATCCCTCCCTTTCCTATCCCTCCAAATTTGACATCGTCAAGTCGTCTTAAATAGTAGGATATTAAAGCATATCTGGTCTGAATTTGTTAGTAGGAAGCTAAATCGCCTTCCTCATGAACTTGGTCACTTATGTCCTATGGGTCCATGTATTGCTAATATTGCTGCAGATGATTTACAATATACGGAGTTGCTAATATTGCTAATGAAGTACTCCGTATCATAATTAAGTGTGTTAATAACAAACGACCTTTGAGTTGCTCTCGGAATGAAATAACCAAGCAATTACATTGTATCATAATATCCTACCAACTCAAAAAAGAAACAAGTAAAGATGATACCTTGATCAGTGAATTGAACTTTCCTTGCCTTGCTCGACTTATTAGCAGAGTCATCATCCTTCCCTTTCAATGTCGCTGCTGCAAATTGGCAAATGATTGAATTTAACATGCAAGCAAGCTACGGAGTAATTAATTAATTAATTAATTAAAATACAAAGAAATAAATAAAAGACATACATCCTCCTTTACCCAGAGAAGAACCCTTTCCTCCTATTTCTGACATGCTTCCAATCAAATATATCAACAAAATTACAAGGGAAACCCAGATAAATAAATACAACAATACAAAGGAGAAGGCAAAGTTATGTCCTACGAATATTTTGTAACGGGCTTCATATTGTACCCACTATTTTGTAATGGGCCTTCCCAATTAATCCGCCAATCCATATTAAATTATTAATTATCAACACATTCTTTCCGGTTATTTTATTTTTTATTTTGCAGGGACACTTGTTTCAAAAAAAATACTTCATGAAATTACATGTTCAAGTTGTAATTCACGTAACAAGGTTAGAGCTGAAAAGTAGAAATTAGAAATTGTACATCATTTCAATTTCGTATTTGTGGAAACTAAGTTAAAACAACTAAATGTTGCCACGTCACTATTCATCCTATTGTTGGATAAATACAAAAACACCTAGAATAACATTTTAGTATTTTACCACGACTTTGTGAAAATATTATATACTCCGTATATGTATATCTCACAACTACAACTCAACATTTGTAATACTAATAGTAATACATGACTTAATTAAACTGAGCTACTTTGATAATCTGGTCTTGCTCACGTATCCGCTCTAGTTCAGCTTCTAAAGCATTAGTTGCGGCCTCAGCCATCTCAGCAGCCTTCAAAGCCTCCTCTTCGGCCGTCTTTAGTTCTTCTATAGCTTTTGAGTACGCTTCATATTTTTTAGCCGCTTCCTGTTGGCTTGCTACCAGGGCCTCCACGTGAGCCATCGCGGCAGCTACCTTTATATCTGCCAGCTTCTCAGACTCATTAACTTTCTCTGTTAAAGAATTGTACTCGTCTTGAGATAGTTTAATCTTGCCACTGTCATTGCTTTCAGACGTTGATGTGCTATCATTATCACATTTTTGAGATATAACTTTTATGTCCTCTTGAGCACTTGTCTCTAGAGCCTTGGCTTCTTCAACTTGTTTCAATACACTCGGTAGTTTTTTTTCCATTTCTGTTGTCATCTCTCGTGTAGTTTTGGCTAATACTATATGCTCCTTTGTCATCTTCTTCATCTCTTCTACCTCTTGTTTTGCTCTTTGAGTTTCCATTTTCAGTTGCTCTAGCGATGAGGCCATATCATCGGATGCGTTAGCTGCACTTGTTTTATTGACAAGACCGGCTTCCAGCTCCTCCTTTTTATCTTGTATTTCTGCTCGAATTTTATTGGCTAGACATTCTACTTCTTCTTGCTTATGCTTCTGCTCAGATAATTCCTTTCCCACTTGTTCTAATTCATATTTGAGGGACTCCATAAAAGTTTGGAGTGACGTTCTTTCCTTTTCAACTTGCACAAGTGAACCCTTGGCAATTTCAAGCTCAAAACTAGTGGCTTTCTGAGCCTCCAGGAAGGCTGCTCGGGCATTCTTGACCTCATCTTCTAGGGTTGCTATTTCAGAATCAGTTTCAGCAAGCTTCGACTCCATATCATCAGTCAATAACGGTAGGTGTTCCATCTTGAGAGCAAGCAGCTGTTGTTCCACTTGTTCCTTGGCTACTCTACAAAATTGGAGCTCCTGATCCTTTTTCGCTAGAAGCTCATCGTGTTGTTGCACAGCCTGTTTGGAAGAAGCCTTAATCTGAGATAATGCTTCCTGCATGGCAGCAACCTGCTTTGACAACTCTTTGATCCTCTCTCGGTGGGCATCTGCCGCCAACTCTGCTTGTTGTGTGTTTCTGAAAGCCCTAAGTTTGGCTTCACAAGTTGCATCAAATTCCCTGCGCATGTTGCTAAGTTCCTGTTTTGCGGCATCAAGCTCAGCGATGGCAGCCTTATACTCTTGTCTTTTAATTTCAGCGTCGTCACAGTTTTCAGAATGAAGCACCACCTGCTCAAGCTTTTGGGCCTTGATATTAAGAGCGTCAGCAACTTCAAGTATGGATTGTTTAGAGTCATCAACCAGTTTTAGCTTTTGTCTGAGTTCCTCAAGAGTCCTTGTAGCCTTGTCGAGCTCAGGAAGGGTCTCAGCTTTTGCACATTCTGAACCTCTCACTTGTTCCTTCAACTTATTAAGCTCGTTGAGTGCTAAGTGAAATTGTGCCTCCTTATCTAATACCGCAAGAACCTCTGTCTGAGACTTGGACTTCTTGGTGAAAATGGGTTTGGCTTTGGCCTTTGGGGATAATGTTTCGCCAAAGAGGCTAACTGCTGCTCTCACAGATGCAAAAGGAGCTTTGGTGTCGATCTCCCCTACCTCGGCTGCCGCTCTAGGAGACCCCCCCATTGAGTTTCTCCTTGTCCTCACTATATTCACCATCCTACCAATTCCTATGCTGCAGGATTTCAATTAGTAAATTTCATCTTAATACATTGGAGTATCTTTTATGCCTTCATTGTAATCTTAATATTCATTATAATAATTACATAAATTCTACAACAAAATATAAATTTTAATAGAAAAAAAGTCATGTAATATATATTGTATGGTGAGACATGCAAACCTGAAAAGGGCATTGCTGGGAATTTAATTTTTGAGTGCGTCTAAGATAATCATCATCTCCGATGTTTTCATTCATTCACGTTGTAAGGAGACCAGATTTGTGGATTATCTTGTTAAATGATGAGAATCAAGTTTTCCTATTTTTAATTTCGAAGTTCCAGTAATTTAGGAAATATTGATGGCTTTAATTTTAGTATGTATGCTTAACTAAAATTGGTATTCATAAAGCACCTAAAATTAGTCTTCACAATCTCACACACTCTCCTGATTTTTTTATATTATTATTATATATTATGGGTGATTGTCTATTTGTCTGGATGTGTTAAGGGGGGATTATCCTTCCCTTTTGAGAGAATCTCTTAATCTGGAGATACGTGAGGTTAGCCGTGAATTCATCCCGTCGCTCTGTCGCCAAGCCACTTATTCCAGCGCTGCCGATCCTAATCGTGAGAGGAAATAGAATAGCACGAGTAGACTGTAATGACGAGGAAAAAATAGAGAGCATGCATTTTGACAACATTAAGGCATTCAAGAAGTGACGTTGAAGCAAATAATCCCAAAATCTGTTGCCAAAGAAGATTACATTTCCAAAACATTCATGAAATTGAAAGTGAAGAGAGTGTTAGGTGGACATGGAAGGTAGAGGAGGGGTTAGGAGCTTAAGTTTCAATTGAATTTGTCCAGACTCGACTGCGCATAGCCTTAACCACACCTCCTGAACAACGTCACCATTGACACAGTTGATAAAGCTGTCACTCACTAAACAAGTGTCAGCATCGGGGATGACCTTCCTTAATGTTGTTGTTGTTGTTGTTGTTGTTGTTTCCCCTGAGGAGAGTTTGAGGACTTGTTTAAGCCTTGATGCAGAGACGAGTGGTTGAATATTGAGATGAGCATATCCCATCTTATCATCCGCCTTGAAAAGGTCTTTGTCAAACACCTCCTGTAAGTACATTATACATAGGAACATCAGTACATGACATGAATATGGATGGGAGTAGTATATATGTAATGCCAATAAGAAAAGGAAAGAGTGGTAGGTGACCAAATAGAGGGTAGGAAGGGGTTCCTCCTCCATAAGAGAGAAAGTGAGCTCTTCATTCCAAATAGGATTCAAACAGTTGTTGATAACTTTGGTCTTTGCAACCTGAAACAAGGAACGAACCTGAATGAATGAATGAACGAATGAATGATACGCAATAGAATACTCGGTAATTCAGTAGCAACTACCTTCAACTTACCTGATTGGCGAGGGTGATAACTACGTAAGGATCGCTGGACTTGAAGTCTCTGATGACCAACCTCTTACCTTGCATCACAGTCACCACCACCTTCAACTTACCTCTTCCTTGTTCCTTCCCCATCATCTCTTCTTGTCTTCTTTTCTTTACTCTTTCCTTACCTTCACTTCTTTGTTGACAACATCATACACCTTTATTCATTTATTATTTGTTAATGAAGTATCTGGTCTACTTCTCGGTTCAAATTATCTACACACAACTTCTCTTCTTAATTTAAGATAATTCATTTTCCCTCCATATTTCTACTTTTAAAAAATAGGATTAGTAGATTAGATACAGAAATTTGAGTAGTAGTTAGCAGTTAATTTGAGACCAAGAATATTCTTTTATTTGATTATTATTAGTAAAATAACGTTAGAAAGGTAGACGGATTTGGGACAGAATGGGGTAACTCTATTCTCCTCATAATCTCATATACTAGCCAGGTCAAAATCACTTTAATAGATAGGGGATCCCTTCATCATTCTTTCCATTTACCAAAATTACTAATAATAAATCCATCCTTCTCACATTTGCCTTTTTCATCAAGATCCAGGGTAATTAATTAGATACATAAGGTCCCAAACGTAAGCGTACATTAAATATTACAGCTTGTAACGCGCTCCTGTATACGTAATGCCAACAATAAGCAAATCAAATTCAGGATGGGTAAATGGATGCTCCATATTCCAGCCAACCTTGCTAATACAAATGTCATACCCAGAATGTACATACAATACACATTAACTATCCATCATGCTACCATTACAAACTGACCTAACAGGTTAACTACCCCAAACTTGCCTACCTATCCTATCATCATACT
This sequence comes from Heliosperma pusillum, assembly GCA_022085475.1. NCBI lineage: Eukaryota > Viridiplantae > Streptophyta > Magnoliopsida > Caryophyllales > Caryophyllaceae > Heliosperma > Heliosperma pusillum. The sequence continues at coordinate 44,075 of JAIUZE010045537.1, read as the reverse complement.
TTCGCCAGACATGATTGCCAGTGCGGTAAAAGAACAAGGAGCAATCTCCTTGGTTAACTATATGACAGCATCGGTATCTCAGATATCTATCCCAGCATAAATTTATCGAGTCCCGCGTAGCCCCTAAGTTGGTTTTTTAGATTTTCCTAATCCTCGCTTCCACGTGCTCTGCAAAGATAACGGTGAATTAGAACACAGACAGGAATAATACAGCTTCACATCCTCCAGCAAACAAAAGGTGGATACTTACAAGAGGCTCATCCTCAGCATCTTCATCTTCAACATCACAAGCGCCACTTTTTTCCAGAGTGTCATTATCTTTTGCCTCCTCAGAGTCCTCACTACATTCATGTTCAGACGACTCATTCTGTTTTTCTATACTTGTGTCCGGTTCACGTGTTTTTCGTAAGCCAGAATCGAGAGAATCCTCTGGACTATCAGCTTCTCCTCCTTCTGGACTGGAGTTTGATTCTTCTGTATCAGTCCCAGTAGAACCTCCGTCTCCTCCTGCAGTATCTGATTTCTTCTCTACATCACAGGCCCGGCTTTCAGGCACCTCAGCAACTGTGTCCCCATTATGTTCACCTGAGAGGCAAAGAGGACCATCAAATTGAAATATGGCACAGCTAACTAACTCATCAGATTTACTTCAACCAAAATGATATAATATTGCTATAAAATGAAATATTTAGCTACGAGTGCACAGTGCATTTATTTAGGCAATCTACACCTTACAACTGCACAGAGCTAGAATATTTGATTGTGCACAGTGCGCACAATCAAATATACTAGCTTTCGTAAACATAAACATTTGATAGCCCTTACCAGAGTCAACTTCATCCAAATCAGATGATTCAGATGGTCCAGCATTAGATACATCAGATCTGCCTTTTACTTCATTAAAGTTACTTGTTTTCCCTTTTGTTATGGCTTTCCTTCTGGGTGTCGAACTTTTCTTCTGAGATTTTTTGCCCTTGCCACTGGAATACCTGCAATTTGAAAAGATGAAATCACAAATACTGAAAACTTCATTCCCAAAATGCAGAGAGATCAGATTATGTCCCTCACCTCTTGTTTGATTCCTTGTGACCTGATTCCTCTGAAACCCTACTTTTCTTGTCTGTTCTGCTAGGTAATCTGTAACAAGCAACATACAAATTCAATTTTTTAGGCGCCAGAATTCATACTCCGTAAGTATTCTAGGTTTAAACTGAAAGAAGAAACTGATATGCTGAGGAACACTCACGTTTGTTTAGAAGGACTCTTCATAGTGTTGGCCGCCTTCTGCAAGCAAGCAAAGAAGGGTCAGAGATGATGCTCCTCTATTGCCAACCACATCAAAACTCAGTTAGTAAAGGCATTTTCCTCATAGCAAAACATACTTTTTTAGACCTTGAACCATCATCAACGAGCCCCCAACGCTCCTTATCAAGACGTAGCACTTCCACATCTCCATCATCATAGAGCACCTTCATTACGAGAAGAACACATGACACACCGTAAAAGAAACATTATCAGTAGTCTTACCAACATTACCCAAGAGGCTCAAGGGATCCCGCGAATTACAGGGTAAGAGGGTTGAATGTATCCATCCTTACCCCTATATTACAGAGAGGCTACTTCCGAATAAACTTGGATGATTATTGCATCGAGAATGGTAACGAATGATGGTAGGTCACATTATAAAGAAACGCAGCCAACTTTTTAAGTCATATTCCTTTATTCCATCCTACTCAGGTCCAAAGAATAATGGGTTTTTGGCTTTATTGCAAATGGACAGGTTATTGGCAGAGTATGCCAAACAATTTCAATAAATTAGATAATTGGAGTAAGACTGTTTACCACATGCTTCTTTTTATCAGGATCATAAGATTTCACCACGCCTTGATAAAACCTGTTGAAGTAAACAAATACAACAAATAATCATCTAGAATGATCTTAACAGAAGCTTCATAATGCTGATAGAAGAAGCAACTAACACAGATATTTCTCTTAAATCAAATTTCTGAACCTGGTACTGATACAATAAGACAGAAGACAGAACATGACCATACTAACAGAAAGTCAAAAGGCCTTACTCCCAACTGTCCCAAGAGTTTAATGATCGTGGAGCATGAACCACAAAATGAATTACGAATGCATATAAATAAGGTGAAAGAAATCGAAGAGGAACGACAATAACAGAGAGAAACTGGTTTTTTCCCGGCCACCCAGGCTACATATATATTTACCTTTTCAGTTTTCTTTTTATGAAATAGAACTGCGTTTACCTGCCTAATTCATACTTCTACTATTTATGATACATTTTTGTAAGCCCTTATTAGTACTTTTACTTTCACCATTATCGTTGAATGTTAATTTAACTACTTCCGTTGCTACTATTGCTACTTTCAATACTCTTGCTACAATTGTTGTTACTTACTACTAACACTTAGACCTGGCAAAACTGACCCGACCCGAATAACCCGACCCGATAAGGCTGACCCGAGACCCTAAAGCGACCCGAAACTGCATGACCCGAGAATGACCCGAAACCCGAATTGACCCGACCTGACCCAGACCCGACCCGAACTTTGACTGACCCGAAAGAGACCCGACCCAAAATAACCCGACACTAAACCACCGACCCACAGACAATCCGATTGGAAATGATCCTAAATGACCCAATTTCTGGTGATTAGGGGTGATAATGAGACGAGACGGCCCATATGCAGCTCAAGCTCGGCTTGATCCAAGCTGGCCCGTGCGAGTTTGGCTTGACGCTGAGCTTAACTCGAAAACTAACTTGATCATTTTGACCGAAAATGGCTTAAATAAATCGGATATGAAATTGAAATGGTCTGACCCAAAATGACCCAAACCCGAAATGGCCCAAACCCGAAGTGACCCAAACCCGAAACTGACCCAAACCCGAACGCGACCCGACCCGACCCGACCCGAAAGATTGAGCAAACCCGAAATGACCCGACCCAAACTGACCCGACCCAAACCCGACCCGTTTGACCCATTTGCCAGGTCTACTAACACTGGAAGTTACTGTCATATTTATTATTATCGTTGTTATTACAATTATTCACCACTATCATAGTTAGTTTTTCTACCTACTTAATTTTATCACTTATATATTCAAATAAATATATTACTCATCCCTTAAATCAATCAGTTATAGTTGTTTGTATCAAACTTCTGTATATTAGTTGGTTGATCAAGTGTATTTAAATAAATAATACTCCGTATACTTTTTTTTAATCAATCAGTTACATATTTCTTATATGAATTAGATTTCATCCAATAAGAGTAGAATGTCAATCATTGAAGGCCATGGTTTTAGGATTCCATGTATAGTATTAGAAGAGAAGGAAATAATAAGGAGAGATAGGTATCACTCCCTCCTATTTTTGATAATCTTCACTATATCCCTTTTCGGATTATTCAACATATCTTCCCTATTTCCTTATTCGGTAAGTTTTGTGTGCTCCAAATTCAATAGCATGTGGGGTAGTGTGTTTTGTGTTGTCCAAATTCACTACCTTATTCCTTGTGCAAAAAGGAAAGAGGAAGATTGTAGTGAATAAGAGGGAGTACATGGAAACTACAAGCTGAAGAACGGAGGGGAAACTATGCATGAAACACCATATATACTTAGGTGCGAGCAAAAACCAATTTGAAAAGACGGCTGCATCATGCAACTGAAACTTTTAAAACAGCAAACATCTAATAGTCCAAATTACATATTCCTTATATTTGCCAAATGATTTAAGCATAGTATTAATCTTGTTTGAGCTTTCATATCTGGAACGGTTATGACAGCTCTATCTTGGACATTGCGCCATAAACACGACCAATACTACCTCAAAATGTGATTGTTGTAACCTCTAAAATTTTAAAACTCGGTAGCACTACGGTGTTGCGTTCCAGATTTAATATCATTAATTTATGTAACCCCACCACTTGAAAGAAGATCGCCCTAAAGAAGAAAAGCAAAGCAGAAGCGACAAAGTAAACGTGCTGCTTAGTAGTGCACACAGAATAATCACTCGAGCTGTGCAAAAGCAATTTAACTCTAGCTTCCAATCAGTTCAACCCTTAAAATTGAAGGTCAGTCCTTGTGCAAAAAATGTATACTAATCCTCATTAATAGTGCCATCAAAACACAGTAAGCAAGTTTCTAAATGGAACATACCGCTTATCCATTGGCCACCAAATGTTAATTCTGCAGTCGATCAAATCTGTTGTATGACCAGAAGCTTCATTCGAAGTGCACTGACGAATACACAATAAAAATCAAGAATCAGAAAATCATTGGGCCAGTGTGGTATAATTATTTCTACACAACATGTTTAGCACAAGGAACGAAACCATCACATTTCTTCTCTGAAATAAAGTTTTTTAGTTAAAAGATGTCAAAGCACAATTAAACTGGAAATTTATGAATAAGACTTCTATACAATTTACATTTTGTTTTTACTTCCAGATACAGAATTGTGCTTTAACATCTTATTTAGACTTTCCAAGTATAAAGGAAGCTCTAATAAGTAGTGTGTGTAGTAGGACCTAGAACCTTTTTGGTTCTTCTACGAGGTTGTCATGTGGAATACACTAGATTGATCCAACGGTAGAGAATTAATTTGCATTAACATACAAAGAAGGAACAGTATTGTACAGAGTCATCACCATGCTAGTTTCTTGCTTATTAAATAAAGTGTTGACTTGTCATGTTATATTACTAGTTTGTATTTTCAGTTTCTCCATAAATACATATACCAATCGCATATATGCATGTCGAACAATAGACCGGCATTTGCTTTTCAAGTAAAGAACACTACCAGAGATATTTTTAAGTAAGAGTTGTTGTGGCAAAAAAGATGACGTTTTTTAAAGGGAGCTGTATATTGCAAAATAATGTAAGAGAAGTCATGTATGTTGTGGACTCACGTAACATAATAAGCACTATCTCATATCTGTACCATCATTAATTTCTAAGTCTAACTCTTCCCGAGTAATATTGCCTGGAATCTTTCCTCAACAAAGCTAAGCCTAACATTACTTGTGTCTAGCTAACCATCTTGCTTTCTCAAAGACTTCTTTCTTATGTGATTACTTAGGCGTAGCTTGATGCAAGCTACTTGGGATTTATTTTACTTGAATCCGACAAGACTGCAAGTTGGAAGCCAAGCAAGTTCCAACTTTCAATAAGAGAGTCATCACCCAATAACCTTTAAATGTCAGCCTACGTTTCTATCCATTTCATATAATCTAGTTGTCATTAGCTAGCAGAGCAAATACTAGATTCTGGCATTCTTACTATAGTTACATATTTGTGTTCTTTGACTAGTGAAACCTAATGGAAGCCATTCTAGCACGCTTTCTATACCGAAGCAAAAAGAAACCATGATCAACACGTAGGGTATTGAAAAGTACTGACCTTTGTCAAGCCGGAAACGCTTCTTCTCTTTTGTTTCTTAAGAGATACCGCAGAAGAGTTATCATTACTTGCACTGTTATTTTTTACCGACTCTGACAGCTTTGCCTTCTGTTAAAACAAGAGTTAGAAGCAAATTCCAGGCACCTACATTCACATCCTTCTGAAAAAGAATTGCATTATGTTGAATCTTGACATAAAGCATATAACTCACTTTCCGATCATCAGTAATGGTTTCTTCAACATCCTGCATCTCATCATTCTTACTTCGTTTAGAGCCTCTGCCATTCACCTTCTTTTTGCTAGGGAACGCCAACAAGTCTGGTTGACTGGCCTCATTCCCTTCTTGCCCTAAACATGGGCTTTCTGAGGTAGCTTTTATCAAATCCTTACCAGCACTCAGCGAGAAAGAATGTCTCGAAGGGTTCCTAGCTGACATTGATCTTTTGCGTTTTGGTATGGGTGTAGCTTTTGAATCGCTTATTTTCCTTTTCTTAGTCTGATTTTCTCCGATTTTTGGAGTTGAATTATTGCCATGGCCATTCCCTGATTCAATATTACTTGAGAGACCCATATTATCCAGATTGATATCCCTAACAACTTCCAAAATGTCAACATCATTTTTAGTGTCAGCTGATAAAGAATTTTCCTTCACCACTGCCTTTGACTTGTTCTTTTGGGATTTTATTCGCTTGATCAGTTTTCCCAGAGGCATTTCATTTCCTTCTATTTCAATGTCGTCCAGAATCTCGTCTTGCGAAATATTCAGATGGACCTACAACGATTAAAAAAAATGAAAAATCTACTCACAGTAAGAATGGCGTCTAAAAAAGTGGATTCTTGTCTACATACAGCTCCATTGGCATCTAGTGCAAGTGATTCAAAGTGGGCTGAGACAGATTCTTCCGCCAACCACGTACGAAGATCACCAGCCTATTCAGGAGAGAGCAATATTAATTTCGGCTATGTAACTACAAGCAAAAAGCCCAGCACTCAAACAGGTAACAACAAAATCCTAGCAAGATAAAATTGATAGGCTAAGGTCGGTGGATCCATAGCTAGAATACTATCATAGTATCATAGCATGATGACAGCAAGTTAAACGAACAACTCAGCTAAATGCAATTAGCAAACAGTAACATCCTTAAAGCCAAAGGTTGTGCTGCAGAATAACAGTGATCATCACACATTAAATTGGCGGTCTTTCATACCTCAGCAGCAGCAGCATCTTCCTTGATATCACTTGGTTTGTACAAGATACAAGGTAATGACACAGAATCATTGACGCCTTGATTGTCACATGGCTTCTGAGTCAAGCGCTTGACAACCAACAGCCCAAGTTCAGATATGGCGTATGAGTTCTGCAATTCAGTAGGCAAAACAGGATCTCACGTCATATAAAATTCGTACTAATTTTAAGCATAAAATAGTCACGTTTCTCTCTCCATCCAACGACTTCCGCTTTCATCAAAAAATCGGGTAGCAGCTGGTAATGCCCTTCATCTTCCAGAACAAAATATTCATAATGGCCTTGTTTTAAAATCAAAGACAGGTGATTACCTTTGATTTCAGTGGATCAACCACATCTTCTGATTGTTTGATACACTGGAATATATATACAACTGTAGGAATAACGTTTTTTCCTTTGTCAGCGTCACTAACATCAGAGGTTGTATCGTCATCTTCATGCAAAATCATTGAGAAGAAAAGATGCAGTATTCTACAAAGACAAAAAACAGCGGAATCAGGAAGCATATAATGGGAATCAGAAAACCCTATCAAAAAATCCAACCACTTTTACTACATGAAGATAAACAATAATTCAACTAGCTATTGGCAGACCAAAAGGGAGTAGCAAGAGGATGAGGCACAACAAAAAAATACTCATCAGAATACTGCGATATTAGCCAGAGAAAGGTACTAGCAGAGCTTAACCATATCAGATTGGCAAATTACATATGAAAGTAGTCGATCATATTCGCCAACGCCTTCACACTATGTTATCATAAACACGAATTTGCTTTTATTTTTTATGATGATTGAAAGGATAAATGAGGACACTTTCTATTTTTTTGACGGGCCACGCGCATGTGGCACCTATAAGGCTATAATGAATTTATAAATTAAGGATAGCTGGAAAATTATCCTCTCAAAATTATCATGGCCAACTCCATCTAAAAAAAGAATCGAGGACGAGTGCCAGTCGGGATGGAGCACTTGAGCTAGAGAATACCTACTTAATAAACAAGTCAGATAATTGAAATGCAATTGGCATTATCAGTCATCCCGAACCCAGCATCCTACACCAGATTAAGGTTTACAGGCATTGGGTAATGTTGGTTCTAATCATTTATCATCTATAATTATCAAACTACCCGTGATATTATACTCCATATAAAATGTACTGCCTCCATCACATTAATAATGACAACTTCGCTTTGGCGATCAAACAATGTCAAGTTTGACCCATAATTTCTCATATGTATCCATTACAACAACTTGCAATTGATAGTATGAACATTAATGTCTGATAAACTGACATCGTTTTTCTAAATATATTTGGAGAGATTAGTGACAAAAATAATTATCGGTTGACCACTAGAGTTGAGAGAAGTAGTAAAAAATATCCTAGTATCCATTGGTACTTCTATACTCTACTTATTGGGATGCTTCATAGCATTACCGATTCATCCAATTGTACTTTATCACAATGGTATCGAATCTATGTCACAACACTACATCGCGGTTGCCTTGTTTAGGTTTTAATGATCCCTTTGAAGTGGTATCAAGAGCACTGTATCACAGAGACCTAGATGAAAGCGCAAGGGTCTGTTCCACATGAAATACATCACGATACCGTCTCTTTTCTACTAAAATTTGTGTCAAATCAAAGTGTATAGAACCATTTGGTATGGAGGGAGTAGTATTTATCTAATGACATCAAAATTTAAAAGTCAAAAGCACACCCCGACTTTGTTGGTAAATTGTGGTTAAAAGTTAGGCAACAAACAGATCTGAATAGTAGGAGTACAAGAATAAGCTAATTCAAGGGAGTTTCATGAGAAACAGAGGGGGTTTCTTAGAGATCAGGGATCACAACGAGGTTCCAATTAAGAGCTAAACAACTTAGGAGTCTAAAAGGACACAAAAAGCTTTTGAAAATGAAAGATGACCAAATTGTACAAAGCTACACATAAACACACATACTCCATCTGCGCCATTGTTCATGAATAAACAGCATTCTCTAAATAAGCTTCAAAAAAGAGTTATGCATACCTTTCTAGCTTAATCCAGAGGTAATAAAGTACTACTCTAGATATAACATAATAAGAATCACTACTTAGATAAGCAAACAGTAATTGAATGGGAGATAATCATGTCAATAACCATTATCATCATTTCAGTAAGCACCAGTTTCCAGAATTACCGAAAGAAAATATTCATAATCAAATGCATGAGAATCAAGTAAAGCATACCGGTACAATGGTTCAACTGCTCTGACATCCCTACATTGAATAAAATTAGGGCACATAGGATGATGTGCAAGTGCATGAACCAAGAAGGGGAGCATATATTCTGGATAAGACAACTGAGAGTTTCCATCAGACTGCAAGGAGTGCTGTCGGGCTTTCATTTGCCGACACATATGCACGACATCGGCAAGACTATGTTTATCCTGCACAAGGAAAGCCAGATACGAAAGTGCACAAAAGATATCTGTCATACTACCCTGAAAAGTTTAAGCATGGTTTGAGAAATACAATTCAGTGTGGACTATACCTCATCCAAATCCGCATGCTTTGATGCAAAAATGTCCATCAGAAAAGCACATGCATATTTCACATCCAAAACACGATCTTTTATGTACTGATGAACTTTGCTGAGGAAGAGTTTCCTGGCTTGACGGTAATTTATCTGCGTGCTCAAAACACAAAGAAGAGACAACAATATTAATTTATAAAAACACAAAGGTTTAGTTAGATGAAATAATGAGATTTAATAGGTATTTACACGAAACCTTACAAAATGGAGATACATGTACGAAAGCTAACTATACTGAACAACCTATTTCCTTTGAATTCCTCTATTTTTATCTGATCAAAGCGAAGCATTTCACTACTATTTTCAACCCAGTCTTATAAAGTTTATCTTTCTTTATTTTCTCTACCCTTCTCATCTCCCCCCTTTCGAATCATCCTCAATCATGACAAGTTTTGAGGCTTCATTGGTGTAAAATAATAGTACTCTTTCTGTAGAAAACAGCATTATGAAGGATGGTGTAACCTTCTTGATTCGGATTTCTTTATAGGCCTCGGGCATGATTCCAGTGTCAAAGAGATCAAAGAAATAAAGCCTTAAGTACGAGCTCGCCATGACACACCTCACTCTATCATGGAAATAGCAATTTACTCCCTTAATTTTAGTGGCCACTTCATAAGGGAAAAAGAGTATGATCCGTAGCATGGGTGGTACCACTACAGCTAAAATGTGTGGGACCAAAATATGTCATGATTGCTACTTCATGGAGTTAACTCAAGGAAAGCCATTCAGAAAGTTCAATTTCATTCCTATTAAGTTTCTCTTCCTTTACTTTCTCTATCCTTCTCATCTACTTCTTTCAGACCATGATAGATCATGAAACATGCTATGAGGTTCATTTGTGTTAATATATAGTACCCTTCAAAGAAATAATCAATTTTAAAACTCAGCAAGTTTTACCAAAGAGAAACCCTTCAGAAATCTTCTAGAAACAAATTATCAGGCCGAAGCTCACCTCAACAGTCCTCAAAGCAAGATGGAAAACATCAACAGGTATTTTATTTTCCCAATATCTTGCAAGACGAAGAATAGCTTTTGCGGAAGCAACCTTTAAGTGAGCCTTATCCACAGGACTGCTAACAGTTACAAAAAAAAAAAATTAAACATCTACAATGTGGACAAGGGCAAAGCAGCAAAATTAATACTTCCTCTATAGTCTATTCCAACCACTTCACTACATTTTCTATTTTGGGTTGTTCCATCCAACTCAATACATGTGTATTTTGTAGTAACTTTATGTATTCAAAATCTCTAACATAACTCATCATTTACAAGTTCCAACCTATGTGAGCATGGACTCATTATAACAGTATAATCCACTTAAACCAAAGGGCCAAAATGTTATCTCACCCTTCTTTCCCTAAAATCTATCAGCTTTATGTCACCTTTCTATCACTTTTTTACACTTTATTCTATTGTTTTAAATATTGTGCCAAGACCCATACATTGTGAAGTCGAATGAATGGAGGGAGTAAGGATAAATAGCAATTAAGCATAATTAGAACTTCAAAATTCTGAGCATTACAGTACCTTGATTCCAGTTCTCTAGATATTTCTCCAAAGGAAAGCATATTTCTAAGAATTTGTATAAGACTATCAATCCCGCCACGAAGATGAGCATCCTTGACAGGCAAGTAGCTCTTGACCAGCGTTTTAATGCCAAATATCTGGTCAAAAATAGAGAAAATGATGAAGAATGATGAGGAATATCATCAAAACAATGTAAGTGAAAGTTATTATTCTTCCAAGATAACAACCAGATGAATACTTTTAGCACTTAGCAGATCTGTAAGCAACTGCAGTATTGTAAGCCGATTAAGGAGTCAAATAAAAAGTGAACGATTAGCAACCTTTAATTGGCAAAGTTCGGTCTCATCACGCCAACGTGCTTTTGATTTATCCTGTCCCTTCTGCAAGTGTTACACATGAATTAAGACAAGATAAATTATGTATCCTCTACTTATATAAAAAGGACAAAAGAGAAATGAAGAAGGAGAAGCGTCGCGTAGTTTCCATATTCCAAAACAGCCCTTACATTAGAGACATGACATTTATCAAACTAATGAATTCAAGACATGAAATGCGAGAACATGGATGTCACGGTCTATTACAGGATAGGATATGAGTCCCACATATGTCATATGGGGGCTTGATGTGGGATTTATATAGGAATGGGTCTCCTACTCTTCAGGCTAGCTTTTGGGAATGGATTCTCCTATTATCTATATCACTGAAATTTTCAACCTAATCAGCTACGGAGTATGCCACCCGTTCCCAATTAATCCTCAAAGGTTCAACCCTAAATTTCAACACTAAAATTTCATGAACTGCGCTTCCTCTTCAACAACCACCACCGTTAGAAGGTACTTTCTATTTACCTACTATTAGTCTTTTTCCAAGTACAATCCCTCATCTCTCTCTCATTGGTTCTACTTCCCTGGTCTATCAGGAGCCTTTGAGATCTCGAACAAAAGATGTGTGTAATTTGGATGATTAGTTAATTATATTATATGCAACTGAATGTTTTGAATGATGACCATTGGATTTCAGCAAAGGATGTGGAGATAAAATAGAGGAAGCTTAGAGCAGAAGGGGTTTATCATGGGATTCATGGTTATAGTTAACCTAAGGGAGGGAATCGAGGGATTACATTCGTAAAGAATAAAGATTAGAGGGCCAAATAACTGATGTGGATGCAAGGGAGAGTTTGTAGAGAAACCAACAAATGTGGGGCATTTGTGGATGCCAATATAAACTGTATCTTCTTAGTCCATAAATTGTTTTTTCTTCGAGTCTAAATATGTTATTCATAAGAAGTTCAAATGTTCCAATGATCTTCATGGTGTTACCAATTTGTTTCCCCTTTTTTCATTTGTTATTACATTCAAGTAGTTTGTGAATATTTATGGTTGGAGTCAGCAATTGGTCATGCTTTCTTACAGAAAAAAAACTTAATTTCCTAGAGGTCCAAGGATCATGTTGGAAGGAATGAGCTCAAATTTAGCAATTAAAACAAGAAGAAAGTTAGGGACCTACTAGAAGAGACCACATTATTCTATTCACTTTTACAGTGATAATGTACCAGTATATAATTGCGTATGATCTATTTACCTTCCAAGCATTATTTTGTATTTACTCGTGTTTGTATTACTTTTTCGAAGATGCACATATAACTAAATAAAGTGCCACATGGCCTTGTTTTGGGTTTATTTTATTTGAACCTTTTTTTCTAATTGGAAGATTAGAACAGATATAACACAGGCCTCGTGCGTTGTGCGTGCCCTCTTACTATATTTAAAAATAAAAAGGCAAAAGCTAAAGTGGGCCAACAAGATCGCAAGATGACATACATGACTCAGTTCCAGAATTTTGCTTTTAATGAAGTTTACGATCTCACTTTCTCTGGTCTCAAAAACCGCCATTGCAGTCTGCGCAATGCACCCAAGTGATTGAAGAACAGTAGGTAGATGTGCCTTCTCCTCCATCATATCAACAAGCCTCTGCACAATCAGCATGGAAGTATAAGGTTTTTCCAGCATTAATTGAAGATCACAAACAAAGAAGAAAACAACATCACAATGTTATAACAATTGAAAACCATCCTAGTAACAATTACAGCACACGGCATAAAAAGGTATAATCAAACCTTGCAAAGCACAGAAAGGGACCGAAGCCCATCATCCTTTGTTATTGCTGCAAGAGCATGAACAGCATACTTAGCCTGCCTTCTAGTACCTTCGACACAGAGTCTTTCTAGCATAAGATCTACAGAACTGCGAAATTTGACAAGTTATACAGGCTACGAGAAACAAAATAGGCTTTAGATAAAATGCAGAGCAGGGGTAAAACCTGGATGAGGTTGCCAATTTTTCTCTAATAGTACCCCCTGCCCTTGCTAAAACATGCAAAATGCCTTCTTTTACAATTTCATTGTCATCTTCAAGTAGGTGAAGTAAATCTTCTTCACTCCCCACAAGTAACAAAGGACTGTAGCTTGCTAAAATCTGTTTTAAGACAAAGAAAACAGGAAACTTCAGAAATAAAGGGTCTTGGGCACTTGCCTAGAATGTTAAAAAATAGCCAATCAAGATGAATATTCTAGTAGCATTCTCTCTTGTTTGTAGTTAGATCTTTTACATTAAGTAACTTTGTAGCACTTGAGACACGGGGGTGTATAATGAAATAAGAAGTAACACAGATGGTAGAATGTCTGAAACACCGCAAAAACAGCCCTATAAACTATCCTATAGGCAAACATACAAAATCGCTGAAGCACGTAGCAAACCAGCTGAAAGTACCACTATGTAGAGGTCTACAAAATAAAACTAGTTTTCAACCCATGCAAACTGTTTTTAAAACTTTGATATATTTTAACATCTTTGATTAATGTGAATATATAATTTAATGTGAAATATTTTATGGATAATTGAAGAATATGATGTATGATAATAATTTAATTGTTAAATTAAATCGTGAAAATTGTCTCGACGTATTGCACATCATCATTTGCCATTTTCATGATATAAACCATCTTGACTTGTACTTTCTACTCTACTACTTATACTTATGATTTCGCGATTAAGTCTCCCTACCTTAAGCAGGTTGATCGTAAAAGAAGTCAATCATTCAATCTTATTGGTTGTTCTTTTCCTGCTTGAAAGTATCAATTATAGACGTAAATTATTTATATAGGGGTTGATGGTGCGGAAAGTTAGTTATACTTCTATATTTCAATAATTTAAATTTGATATCTTATGTTTAGAAATCTAAAATTTATATACGCCAACTATTTGTCATTTAGATATCATCCATTTTCATAACTTCAAATTAAAGTTGATCAGAGTGACCGACCCATCTTCATCATCCAACACACAAAAAATACAAACAAAAGATAACATTTTGATGCGGCAAATAATGACTCGACACGAAAACACGACATGAACCCCACACGAAATTAACGGGTTTCGGTTTAGGTTTAATGACCCATTTATGTAAGTGGGTCGACACGAACACGATACGAGATTTAATTGGGTCAGGTTTGGGTTGAGCACTTAAAACACGAACCCGATACGAATAACTTGTATACTAAATTAATTTTAATATTTATTGATCCTCCATCAAATAAATATATTAAAACATTCCAAAATTGACATGACACAAAAACACGACACGAAATTAACGGGTTAGGGTTGAGGCCTGATGACCCATTTATGTAAGTGGGTCAACACGAACACGACACAAAATTTAATTGGGTCGGGTTTGGGTTGAAGGTTCATGACCCGTTTAACATGTGACATGAACACGAACCCGACACGACTCGACCTGTTTGCCACGTCTACATGTACTTGTTGCCCAGAATACAAACAAAATGTGTCTTAGTTGACTTTTTTTTTCAGAAATTTTGCTTCATATTAAATGAAAATATCATTAAAAATAGTTTTGTTGTAATTACCTCATAAAAATAGAGTTTATATCAAACAAAGGGCTAAATGAATAAAATGAGTACATAAAATGAAATAGTTTAATTTAAAAATTGAGTTTATAATAACAAAAAAATCTTATTTACTTAAAATAATTTTAATTAAAAAAAATCCAAAACAAAAGAATGTTAAAGCAAATAAAATAGGAACGGATATTGGGGCAACAAACTATTATACAATTTACAAACCATATTAACTGGCCTATATCCATCAATGTAAGCTCATAATATAAGCTCACAACTAGCATTACTTCACCATTTCACCAACCTAACACCAATAAACCCTAACCATTCTATGGTTATTATTCTGCACCAAAAAAAACGTCTATGCTTATTATTCATCTTCGTATCACCTGCCGTAAAAATTACTTTTTTTTTTCACTCTCACCCAAACACAGGCACACTATAAACAACTTTTTCATCCATTTAGTCTCCTCTATAAATCCAAAAGGTACTCTCTCTTCTAACAAAAACGTTTTTTCAATCCTCATCTCACAAATTTTCTGAGTTTGTAACAGTTCAGGCTCCTTCCCAAAAGCTACTTTTACTTTTTTTTGCTACTTTAAGAACAATTTAATTATTTTAATTATTTTCAACCCTATTTAAAAAAATATTTATGTGAACGTTAACTCATAAGTTCTTGAACTTTGTAAGGCTCTGTTTGGCAAAACTATCTGCTGCAACCTGAAAAGGTACTGGAAAACTGAAAAACTAACTAAAATATGAAAAGGTAGCTGAAAAATTAGGAGCCGATAAGGTAACAGATTATGAAGAAAATGTTTGGCAAACAAGCTGAATAGGTAACTGATTTTTGGTAAAATGACATAAATGGACATTTAAAGTATTTCATATTATAAACTGAAGGGGCAAAAAAGTAAAATGACATAAACCAGGTAGCTTATTTATCATATGCTACCTTGAGTAGCTTTTCATTTCAGGTAGCTTATCTACCAAATAAGCTACTTGCCAAACACCTATCGAGAAAATAAGTTAGCTGAAATTTTCGTCAAATAAGCTACTTTGGTCAAATAAGTAACTTATTTGTCTTGCCAAACAGAGCCTAAATTGTAAAACTGGTGACTGATTTATTAAAAAAATATCTTTCACGAATTTGTTTTTAAGAAATTTTTGCATATCTTGTTTTTTGTTGTTTTTTTCCTCTTTTTCATTGTTTATTTTCTCATTTAAGGATGGTGGCTAATTTATTTTCTCATTTTTTTTAAAAAAAAATTATTAGTCTACAAATAGATTTGCAATTATTATTAATTTTTTGATGTTCATTGTATTAGGAATTTGTAATTTTGGATGTAAATATAGTAGTAGTAATATTTATACAATTATATGGCTTTGTATAGGTTGTATTAAAATTGGAATAACTGGAATAATAAGAGATCATAAGAGAGTAATTAACTGTGATAATTGAATGTGGGTTCTCTACCCCAAAAAAAAAAAGATTATTTTCAATCCCTAAAAATCAAGAGCCATTAGGAAGTCAAGAAAGGAGATTGCTTTTATACTAAGTAGAATATAAAAGTACCATCTCAAAAAATAGGAACAGAGACTTTACCACTAGCATATTGGCACAAGACAAACAGTTCTCTTGATTTCCAACAGATTTTTGCAGTGCAAGTTCTAAGAGAACTCCTTTCACATAATCCTTGCTGAAAAGCATATATGAACACTTAACTGAGAGTACATTCATGAAATCAAAGATGCGGTGCTTTTCACCGAAAATCTCAAGTAGCTCATCCTGCAGTGATAGCACAAAACCAAAAACTAATATGATTAGAATACAGATAATTCATGGTAAAACATTCACTAAGCTGTGTAATGTAATGTTAACAGTGAATAAATAATCATGTTAGAGAAATCAAACCCACATGCTCTTAACAGAATCCACATTAAGAAATACAATTACGGTGAGTCTCATAGAGCACCTGATTGGCACGAGCTTGATGGAAGCTAGTAGTAGGATCCAGTAGAGCCAGTAAAATTCTCCATATATTAGCATCTTTTACTTGATCAAGTGCCAAAAATCCTTCCTCAGCCTTTGCAGGATCCACAAAAAATCTTGACATGACTCGAAACAAAAGAATAACTTTTTTGTGATAGTCCGTGGCATCATCATCCTGCATTCAAGGAGAAAGCAATCAGATCTGACAGAATATTATAATGTGGAAGTATTTGACATCGAAATGAAAGTGTAAAACTTGTTACATATTCCAAACCTTATATGTCTGCTTAAGAGAGAGATACTTCTGCATTTCTTGTTGCAACCTTGAGCATGAATCATGGAAAAAAAAAATGAAACAAAATCACAATGAAGCTTCTGAGTGATAAAAGTTCAGTACAGTAATAGACTTTAACAACATCCAATCACATTACCTTTGCTTCTGCTCCAAAATCTTCTCCAGAGCTTTGACCTCTACTTTGTCCAGTCTACCCAAAATTCTTATCCAATGATTCACTACATCTTTAACAGCAAACTCAGACGGAAACAATGCTCCGCACAGAACAGATTCAATTGCGTCTGACCTGTCGTGAGAAACAATCTACCTTAAACGAATAACAAGAATGCAGTGTGAGTAGAACGTGGGTAAGCATGTGAAGGTGGGCACATGAAGAACCTCCCACCAGAACTCAGGGGTAACATTCCTCAAATTTTCAATACGGAGAATATTCACAAGAACATAAAAACATACTAAGAAAGCGTTGTTTGTGCAGCTGAAAAACAAGACTTAACAGCGTAGAAAGGAAGGTCCCAATAAGAATCAAGAAGAGACTCAAGGTCATCCAGCAAATCAAAATACAGCAACAACAAAGCCTTAGTTCCAACATGATTTGGGGTCAGCTAACATGGATGCCCCTCGTTGACAATTGTCGTATTCTACGCACTATTTAAGGCTGTCTATATTCCAGACTAAACCTAAAATTGTGGATAGGTTCCTTCCTTTTGAATGGCATTTGAGCTTGATGTTCTAATGCCTGCCTATGTTACTCAGACACGGCAGAGAAGTATCGTGTCCGATACGTATCGGAGTATCGGATACTTAATTTTGAAATTTAAGCGACACCGGGATACGGTCAAGCAAGTATCTTGACCGGTATTCGAGACACGGATACAACATGTAGTGGATATATGCCAGGTAGAAAGACCAACTAATTCACAAAATTAATTTACTTTTCTTTTTTATTTTCATTTGGTAAAAGTAACTGGCTGACATATTTGCATTTGCCAATGTAAAACATGCCCCCCCACTTGACAGTTGTACTCCACTAATTATACTTTTTTAAATTTACTCATTATAAAAAGAAAAAGTCACCACCCCTTGGGAAACCTTAAAAATGAATGAACCCTTCAACTCCATTATTACGGCCGTCATCTACTTCAACTCTACCACTTCAACTCTATTATTACCATTTTCTCCAACCGCCCCACCATGAAGCATCTACATCCGCCGCCTTTACTCGACCACGCTACTCACGTAAGGCTTTTCGTCACCATTTTTTCCTCTCGCCTCTGTGCTGCCGCTATATGTCGGTATCGTGTCGCATCCCGGCGTGTCTGACACGTATTCCGTGTTGTGTCGTATCGTATCGACACGCGACACGCCGGCCACCTGACGTGTCGTAGTTTCATAGATGCCTGCTAATAGCAGGCAAACATACTATTTGGTCGCTGGAATCAAAAGAATGATATCTCATAAACACTAGTAATAACATTCAGTGGAGCCTAGCAGCAAGGCATATTAGTAGTAATCAAGAGTCCCTTATTTTCAGTGATGCATTCATCTCTATTCAGTGAGACTTCACCGTCCTACTTTTTCAGCAAAAAGAGTTATCACAGATTAATCTTCTAAGAACTACTAATTATAAGACTATACTTAGTGTCAAGAACATTAAGGGTAGTAAAACTGTTCATTCAAATAAGAGGGAGGTCGGGTCATCCAAACAAATTTGAAGGAGAAATGATAGTCAAAGTCTGATAAGGGCAGCTTAAGAATAGTAGTGAGAGAATAGAAAATAAATTGTGTGTCAATGACTGCAACTCACCGGAAATCTTTGTCATAAAAACATCTCAAAATTTTCCCAGGTATCCAATCATATTCAAAGGCACATCCCTCCTTGCACTTTACACAGTAAAGCCTATAAATCTCAGCAAGTCTATCCAAAGTATATTTCTTGACAAGTAGCTGCAAAAGCAAAGCTTATTTAGAGGACAATACTGAATAAAATATGATTGAAATTATGTAAATGAAAAGGTCATTACGAATTTATCACGGAGACGCTCTGCAACAAGTTTTGTTGTTTCAACAGGAACAGAGCCCAGGTTGAAACAAGCAACATCACACACAACTGCAACAACTTGCTTCCGAACATTTTCATCATAGTCCAGAAGCCGATCACAGAGGGCAGCTGCAGAATTTGAAATGACAAATCAATTACCCATACACCCGTTCTTTAGAAATTAAAATTATATGAAACCATTCTAATCAGCTGTTACCAAAAATTTGATTAGCCTCGGGTCTTGATGAATTTGAAAGAAGACACTTTTTCACAAAGTCAAGTACAGTCATTCGCACTTCAACAACCCTATCGGTTAACCTCTTTAAGAACTCCACAAATATAGGTTGAAAGGCTTCAGGGATAACAGAGCCTGGGATGGCAAAAAGCTCACCAACCAAATTAACTGCTCTAATGCGAGCTTCTGACTGGTCGTTCTGTGTGTAAGCAAAGAACAAGTTCAGTGATCTTCAAAAATTAATATTTAAGAGCAAAAGAAACACACCCATCTTAAATCATAGAACTTATCGTATAGAGAAAGAAAGTAAAGAAGATTGACTTTCATGCCAGAAGTTCAAGAGATGCAGCTAAAGCAGGACAGGTAGCATAAACTGGGGAAAAAATGCTGGAATAAGTATCAAAACTGGCAAACTCATGCACTTTCTGTTGGACAAATCTACAGAATCAATGACAGTATATACTACGGAGTACATAAGTTTAAAATCGGCAGTTACCAGTAGTTCCCCAGTTATGTACGGAATAACCCCAGATAAAATCTGAGGTGAACAACGGTACAAATCATATACAACACCGTGGTAATCGATGCGACAATTTGAAGGACCGTCCTCTGACATTGATGATATAAGGAATTGTTTGACAACAGGTTCAAGTTTAGCAGCACAACTCTCAATAACATCCATGGCAAGCTTCCTTGCAGCCTCACTAACACCCTATGCATCAAGAAAAAACAAAATATATCAGCTATAAATGCATTGAAAGGTGATAGGCAGCACAGACTCCTCGCAGCCTCAGGAACATCCTATCCCTAAGCACCAGAACATTATAAAATATATACATATTACAAGATAATAAAATGAGAAGATGCACTCACTTTTATACTACGTCCCAGCGTTGAAAGCAAAATAAGTAGCAATTCTTCACTGATATCCTCACTTTCATCCAGAAGAACATACATGATATTTTCCATTGACGCGATAACATTTTCGGGATGATCATCTCTGCAATGACAACATATGAAGCTTCAAATACAGAACAAAATTAAAAGTTGAAAAAAAAACTGCCAATTTTCTCTTTTTTCAAAGCAGGATTCTTTTTTTATTTCTTCTTTTTCTCTAAGCACATAGTCCTCACATTTAGGCACCTTTAGGTACAAAATTCCTTTCTTTTCTATTACACTTTAAATTTAGGCACAGAGAACTATTCCCGCAAACCAGCGAAGCGAAGAAGACAAAAAAATTAGTCTAGCAGTTGCAGAAAGAAGAGAAAAAAGAAAGATACCTTGCAACAATAAAAAAGGTCCTGAAGAGCTCATTGACTAGATCGTCACATTCAAGATCTAACATGACAACACATGACCTGTATCTAGCAAGTGTCTCCAATATAATGACTCGCTTAGCAAATGCAGGGCCGGTTATCTCATTTAAAGCAGCAAAAGTAGTAACAATCAAACGGAAAACATCCTGCAAAGATGGAAAGTTGGACGGGCAATTATAGAAATGTAGGGAAAGATGGAAGTAAGATAAGAAAAAAAGAGAGTTATATAAGTGGAAGAATACCTTGAGGATATCGTCACTGTAGGGTGCTTCAGGGGCAGTGATGCGAGTGATCTCACAAAGACAGGACGCAACAATAAGTTGAACATCCTTATCAAGGTGTTTGAGAAGATGGGGTTTGACAATGGCCTTGAAGAAGGGTTGCATAGATTCAAGTATTGGAGATGAAGGAGACTGATCGAGATCGGAAAGAATAGCAGCGGCTTGCTGGAATAGCGAAAAGAAAAGGAAGCGTTAAAGACGTGGTAGAGGGAGGGAGGGGGGCAGATGTTGAGAGTATAATTGGGTAAAATGTAAGACTCCGTACAACAGAGACAGCAAGTTGGTTTAGTTAAATTGAGCCTAAAATAGAAATAGAGTCGGAAAAGGAAGAATGAGAACAAAAATGAAAGAAAGAAGACAAAGACAAAAGAGGAAGAATGCAGGAAACAAGAAAGCAAGAGAAACAACAATTACTGTATAACCCTAAAAGAAGAAGGAGAAGAAGACGAACCTTTAAGAGTTTGAGAAGAGAGTCTTTGGAAGAAGGAGGAGGGTCGAGCTTCGATCCAAGCTCCCTCAGCTCCTCACCCTGCTGCTGCTGCTCCATTTCAACTCAATTCAATTCAATTAGGGTTTTCAGTTCAATTCAATTCAATTCAATTCAATTCGATTCAATTGAATTCCCCAAACGCAATTCGCAGCTCATGCAATTGGATTTCAAACACAAGCACACAAACACTCTCTCTCTCTCTATCTTCCCTCTCTCTCTCTTATTAATTTTGTTTGTATTATATTATACGGAGAGGAATACTCACTGACTTGGTAGAGTATATCGCGTCCTCGTCTTTCAGTGTTTGAGTAGTTTAAGCTTCAGATTGAGTACTATTGAATTGAACAGATGGAGTAGTTACTAATACGGGTGAATGGGGGGAAGACACAAGACACGAGCATGACTCGGTTAAAGCTCGGGTTCGCTTGAGAGCTTAACTAGTCAATTCGTGCTAACGTTGACTTGCTTCACAAAGCTCTCATTATTATATCTTTGTATCATTATATAAAATATTCTCATTAATTCATCCAATATTTTTATATAACCTTCGAATCATGTTATTTAAAACATTGAAAAAAAACAAAAAAAAAATTGAAAATTTAACAATATTAATCATTCACCCTCACAAATTTCATATATTATGTGTCAACACAGTTAATTGTCATTGAGCTCAAATTCTCTTCCCTACCTCTGCAACTGATAGTCACCATAAAGATACGCAGAAGTTTACGAAATTACTTTTTCACATACGAATTTTACTCTTTCACATACACATATTCATAATGTTGTCATATTATATCCTTTTTCCTCAGCATAATCAAATTAACTCTTATAGGTACATTTTTCCCTAATATTGAATCTAATAATCTAAAACTTGAACAATGGAATTTAATTATCCAATTAGTGAAATACTTTTGTTTATTAGCTATTACTAATACGTTTTGTTTTGTTTTGAATTGGCGGTTGTCGACTGTGTTCGTGTTTTGCTATGAGTTTTTTTGAAAAAAATACTAATTAGTTTATTCTTTACTAAATGGATGGACGCCGAGGTCGGCCGGAGCAAAGTTGGTCGGCGACTTATCGGTGGTGGTAGCCAAAAGTGGTGAACCGAAGTGGTGATGAGGGAAGCGAGGGAAAACTCAATTGTGTGAGGTAATGAAAAAATGACGAGGGTAATATTATAAAAAACGTATGTAAAAGAGTAAAATCCAAATGTGAAAAAGTATGTCCAGTGTTTATTATGCTAAACAATGGACACTCCATTATCATTAATTAAAATAAGATTAATTAATTTTGTTGATTCTTGATCTAGTAAGTTAATCCAACTACATACTCGTTACTCTATTGTTATTATTTCTAAGTGGTTACTGAAGGAGTTAGTATGCCCATATGTCTGTAATATTGTATAACTGATTAATTCTATGTGACTACAATGTTCTGCTAGGAGCCGCTTGTAGTCTGAGTCCTAAATAAGTTGGGACTCGGGTAGTATTAGTCAGTCCTGCAGGGTCACACACTAGATGAGTTTTGGGCAATATTATAATTAATATTGATTAATTATTAAAGGAATAAGAATAATATTTATTATTCTTATTATACTTTCCTAATCCTAGATGGTCTAGGATTCCCTTGAACTCCCTATATAAAGAGATATAAAAGGAGGTGTTTATCATGAGTTTTTCTAGAGAGCAAAATTTCAAGGGAACTAAGAGGGAAGAAAATTGTCCATAAAGTTTGTACTAGCATACACACTCATATTGTGTGGATACCGCTAGCGGCGCAACACTTGGGGCGTTATTGTGAGACGGTCTCACGGATTATATTATTATTCACGAAGCTGCGATTTGGGTTTTATTATACTTCTTTTTATTGGCATATTATTGGCATTCTTCCGCATCCAAGTAAGTTTGCTAATCACCCTTTTGTTTAATCTTAATACTTAACATGCATGAGATATTGGGAATTCTGTAATTCAAATCTGTTGAAATCGTTACAGAACCCTTCAGTTACAGTGGTGGAATTACGTCAAATTAAATATTTATATCTGTTTTTAGTCTTTTATGACTAAGAAAAGTGTATGGTGTTGTTTATTTTCTGTGTATATCACTTTATTAACAAAAGTCAAAGCAAAAACATTGGGCAAGATAACAAAATATTTACTATTTGTTTATTGTGTATGTATATCGCTTTACCCCCTCTATTATTATTATCATAAATCATTTAATCATTTCCAAAGGATAATAGTTGAAGTTGATGAACTTAGAGCATGTTTGGCCTTGGTTTAGGAAAACTATTTTTGTTTTTCAAAATTAGTTTTTTGATAAGTTACTTCTTGAATAAATTTTAGGTGTTTGGCATTACATTTTACCAAAAACGGCTTCTCAACCACAAATTTTTACGTAAGCGGATGAAAAATGAAAAATAATGTTTAAAAGTATATCAAGATGAGTCTCGATTTGTAGAGAATAAAAAAAATGTGAATTAAAAAGTATTTACTTTATTTTATTTACATGTTTACAACATACAAATTTGGCATCGGAGTTTATTTTCGCAGTATGTTTTGTACTCATTTTAGTACTTTTTACGCCAAATCACTACAGGAGAAAACTCGTTTTTCGACGGAATAATCCGTCGCAAAACATGGTATTTCCGTCGCCAAAAACAGTTTTGCGACGGATCATGTCCGTCGCAGATTTTCGTCGCAAACAGTAGTTTTTGCGACGGATTAGTTCGTCGCAAGTTATCTGCGACGGAATATCCGTCGCCAATAGAAATAGCGACGGATGGCAGGTGGCAGTAAGTCAGTCAATGTTTGCGACTTGGCTCCATTTGTTACCCTTCACAAAAAAAAACACACCAAAGCTAATTCTTTCTACCCCTTTTCTTTCTCTCTACCTTAACCTTCTTCAAACCCCATAAAATTGTTCTTCAACTATGATCAATTATTCAAATGAAGAACATGCATTGAATACATTAATCTAATACGAGTATTAATAAAATTGACTCTTTATTATATTTTAATTTCTTTATTTCTTTTTAATTAAGGTTTCATGTCTAAATTATTAAACTGCTAAGGGTTTTATCTAGTAATGACGGTGACGGAGAACAGATGGTTGGACTACCGGGGAAGGGATTGCCGACGGAGGGAAGGCCGGCGCAGGGACTGCCGGCACTGTGAAGGCCAGCGCAGTGAGAGCCGGCGCATGGACGGTTGAGGAAAGGAATGGCTGGCGATGGGTAATGTATAGTGTGTGGTTTGACTACAGTAAATTATAAACCATCTTACTCGAGTGACTATACATCATTTTCAGTATCAATATAAAAGGATAAAATGATAAAGCATCTTATTCAAATGACTATAGATCATTACTTTAACTGACGATGGATACCAATGATATTTTTATATTTTTATAAGTTAATTGCACTACCGTATCGATATGCTTACTGTATTTTTTTATGATTAAATGTTTTGACATTAGAGAGAAAACATTAGAAAGAGGTTAGGGAGCAAATTTTGGATGAAAAATGAGATGGGTATAATTGTCAATAGTATACTAAGATGAGTAAAATGTGTACTCTGAAAATCAGGACCCATATGTCATTTATGTATTAAAAATATTTAAAATAAAAGTAAAAGCTAGTCTCCAAATTGACTTTTGGGCTTCAAAAAAGTTGTTTTAAATTTTTCAAAATTGATTATTTGGCTAAGCTTATGCTTATTAAGTGGAAAAACACTCTTAAAAGTTAGGTCAAACATGCACTTAAACTTTTCAATGCATAACAGTATCGCCGTCCAAAATATTCACAAAATAATGAAAAACTTATTTGGTAATTCCTTCATGAGCCCTATCTATTTTTACCCTTCCCTATATCCTCTAAATTTATCTCAAAACTATATATTGTCCATATTCTCTTTAATTTAATAGATAAAGTGGTTAATTTATCCTTTTTTCCTTAAACCCTCGCAAAACCAATTCAAATAAAGGAAGGGCAATAAAAAAAAGTGTAAGCGTACACGATATAACAACTCAAGCAAAGCTTTTGACGTGATAATATATATAATTAAGGCAGTTCATCTTGTCCGCGTTTCTCACACTACAATATAGTTAGGTTTTAAAAAGAGTGTGACACCCAAAAAAATGCCATAAATTGTACAAAGGAAGAGAGTGGTACTATATGTATATGGGGTGGTAATTTGGTAAACAAATTATGATGATCCTCTACTTGTTAAAAGGTTAAGATAGTGTAATATATTAACAAGCTCCAAGAGTAGGGGTTACAAACAAGTCCATTTATTAGAAGCAAAATATAAAGACTCATTATACAATTGCATCGTTGAAAACACATATTACACACTAATGGAGTAATGGGAGTACATATCTAAAAGCATTGATGAATGAATCAAAATATTAAAAAGATGAAGACAAAATTGGGGTATCATAATGTTTGTGCGATGTGGCATGTAAGTTTATTATTAGTTTGTATAATCTTTGTTCACTCAAAATGTTGGTCATTGACTCATGATGATGATGATGATGATGATGTAATCCAAATGGCGGGTGGCTATGGAGAAGAAAAGCTTTCAACCGTTTTAATCATTGGCACACTCTTCTGCTATACAGATTGTTCATCCACTTCTTGGAAATATCGTCAACTTTACCCGCGCCCCATATCAGGTAGGTAGCTAGCTTAGTATCTAAATTCATGTTTATTTTAGCAACCCTGGCCTTCTCATACAATACTTTTCTTATTTACATATCTTACTTACTTATTATATGGAGTATATTGCGTATTTGCGTGCGTATAATAATACTGTAATATATGGAGTAGTTTCTTATTATGATTGATTCATAGGGGCAATAGTGGGAGCTATATGCAACAAGACCAAAGAAGATATGACGGCGACGACGACGACGACGACTCCTCTGGTAAAAGCAGTGACTGATGAGTACGGGGAGTTCATAATCGACCTTCCCTCCCACCTCCATGCTATTGCAAATTTGGAGAAATCTTGCTTCATTAGAATTCTACAAATACCAGATCCTTCATCTTGCTATCAATCACCATATGCTAACAATCAAATGGAAATCAAGTTATCATCATCTACTCGACATGGAATCCGCACATATACAACTACAACAATAGCAATTATAGGTAACATCTCCAAGAAATCAGAAGCATGCACAAATTAAAGAGGCTTCAGGACGACAAACAGATGTCATGGTAGTTGAGTTTTATATGAATTCATGAGTAACAAGAGGGGAAGGAATGAAGGATACAAAAGACTACTTCTCACATTATAATTTAAGTAAAATACATACAAAATATAATTGGAAACAAAACAAAAATAATTTTACTCCATTATTTTGCGTTTTCTATGAAATGTTGTGCAAAGAGGTTAGTCAAATCATACATTTTTCTCTTAAATCATATTTAAAATAAATAAACTTGAATATTACAATACGGATAAATTAGTCACGATAGAATAACTACAATTGCAACATAAAACGACTCGAGTGAAAGATGGTAAAGAAGGGCGAGGGTGTTGCAACAAAATATGGGTTATAAAATGACCGCTACTGATAGTCTGATATGTCGCATAGTCTGAATGTATGAAGAAGGGGATAATAGAATATAACTATAATATATGGGCCTCAACCATCACCTTAAGGTTTTGGTTGAGATGGTTCATCTATCATGGTATCAGAGCCAGAGTGACCGTAGGTCACGTGTTCAAACCCTGGCAGCCCCCAATATCTCACAAACTCACCAAGTGGAAAAACCCGCACACGGTATGGGGGGCCTGTGCACTAACCAACCACTCTTCAAGCCCAATAGGCATTCGAGTGAGGGGGCATAATAGAATATAACTATAATATATGGGCCTCAACCATCACCTTAAGGTTTTGGTTGAGATGGTTCATCTATCAGGGGAGAGAGAACGTAAAAGTGCAGAAGAA
The DNA here is from genome assembly GCA_022085475.1 of Heliosperma pusillum. Classification (NCBI taxonomy): domain Eukaryota; kingdom Viridiplantae; phylum Streptophyta; class Magnoliopsida; order Caryophyllales; family Caryophyllaceae; genus Heliosperma; species Heliosperma pusillum. The sequence continues at coordinate 16,786 of JAIUZE010045537.1, read as the reverse complement.
AATGGCCAGTGCTCAACTACTATAATATATAATCAAATGTGACTAAGAACAACCAACAAACTACATATGCTTGGATAACAATAATGAAATATGAATGGATTTATTAAAATCTCAACTGCCTTCTTACTAAAAATCTACTCCATAACAAAGCGACCACTTATGCATAGTTTGATGGCATATCTGGAGATTAATGAACAGGGCAGCCTGCAACCACAATGCCAGGAGCGGTTGGGCATGACGCCAAGGGGCAATGGTCGATCTCAGTTCCCCACCATTTCAGATTTTTATTCTCGTTTTGGAGGGCGAAAAAAATCAAAACAGCCATGAAAGCAGTTCCCGCATCCAAAGCTGCAGATAGGACATAGTTGTACTTCTTCCACCATTCTTTCTTGTACTTGAATACGAAGAAGTTAAAAATCATTCCCGTTACCAACCAGCTAGCTATATTGGTAGGTGTTGCTGGTGGCATCCCTGCAAAACCATATGATATGACTGGAATATTAATTAGGGGAATCCATTTGTTTTTTGGAAACATTTTGTGGAGAACCCACACGGGAACCGGTAAGAATGCTCCGATGAGGAATAGCCACACCAAGTTCCTGTACAGCCCTCCTGGCCCAAACAACCGCTGCGGTCCAATCAAGCCCCAAATCACAGACGCATCAAAGGTCACTCGGAATTTGGGACATGTCCACGGACTGTTGGGATCAAGGGATTCCACATCGCATATGTTGTCTACCGTGGCTAACATCCACCATGCAACTGCAAGGTTGACGATCCCAGCTACCAGTGTTCCTACAAGCTGCCAATGATTTGATCACTAATTAAAGCTAGCTAACTTGGAGCTGCAAACCTGTGTCTATTTACTGAATGTTTTGAAAGACAAGTACCTGAGCTGTGTACATGCTCCTGGGTGGTATCTTCATATAGTGCCCAAGTTTAAGATCAGATAAAAATGCGAGGGCATGAACTGTACTAATACGCCCGTATATCTTGAACAGCAGATTGGCTATAGGTTTTCCCGGGTAGATATATCCAAATATAAACTGTGCTATAATATCGTAACCAGGTTGCTGCACTCACGCCAAAACAAAAGTCAACAAGTGAAGATATTTTTCAGAGGGATAGTTGATGGTCATCTGCGAATGTAATACAATGTACCTGGTTAGTAGTTGCTTGAATAACACCGATAGGAAGAGTGACTACCCACGCCAAAGCAAACGCAAATAGCAAAGCCCACCAAGGCAGCTGAACCTGGTCCTTCCAAATGAAGCACATTAAGAGGGACAACACAACACTTATAACTAATAATATAAGGAACCAATATTCAGGAACTTGTTTGTATTTGCTCATCAGCTTTGCATGAATATCCTGCTTCACATTTTTGACCGCAGACCTGCTTTGCTTCCAGATATCACTGAACATCACAAAATACACAACTAGAATGTTGAGCGCTTAACATACTATGGAGTATTTAACTCACATGCTTATGGCATAGCGGACTGTTTGATTGAAACAGAGGATAGAGCAGTAGACATACCTTCCATGGAATAAGGCAACATGGGTGAGCGTGGCTGTGAATCTAGCAAATCCAGATCCAATGGAGAGAGCAAAAAGAGGACTAAGATAAAGTTTGCCGTAATTATTATAAGCTGCAACATTGAGGTCTCGTTGGGGGGTTAGAATCTGGGTGGTATCATATTTGAGGCCATTAGAGCGAAAGAGCTGGTTTGAGAATATGGGGAATTTCTTAGCATCAAAAATGCCAAACTTCCAGTAGCACACCGGGATAATAATGTAGACAAACATGATAAAACCAACTCCAACATTGACGATGGAAGTCCAAGGGGTGACCAGGGGGCTGCCATGATAAGCGGAGATGCCTGCCCAATCCAAGGTGAAAGCACCCACACCTAGGCCATGGTAGCCTGATCCAATTTGTTGAGCGGTGATGCTGCGGGGCCAAGCCCAGCACACCCAGGAGAAAAAGGTTAAGATGGGGAAGAGATAACCAGGTAGGGCATAATAAGCAAAGCTTGCACCTAGGAAGATAAGGAAGAATTGCATGCGTGTTAGTCCCTTTGAGTTGGTATCCTTTTCATGGAGCGCCCTGCAGTATAAAGTCGGTCACAGGTCAAGCTTTAATAATATCCAGTTTCGGAATCAAAGAAAGTTGACAAATGTAGACTAAAGTCATGTTTGGTTGTATTTGTATTTAGAAGAGTGCTGACTAAACTACAGTCCACCCCTTATTTAAGTCGTAAGAGTCTGTGACAGTTGAGCAATTTGGGATTGGGATAATGGTGGTTAAGCAGTGTATCATAGGAATAAGGAATTTCCGTATGACAAGTTTAATTTGTAAAAGGACAAGGTGCTTGTTTTAACAAATGAAAAGGTAGAATTTCCTTAATCCTTAATTAGTATTAAGTTGAGGAGAAGGGTAGATTAGTATAATTAGCATGAGTTGCAGCGGGATGGAAAGGAATGTAGAAGGTAGTGTGATGACTGATGAGTGATGAGTTGTATGGGAATCTGCAAGTATGAAGAAGAAATGGAATTTGGAAAACTAAGATGCTTGAGTATTGTTAATAGGGATGGGAGTATTGATGCTGGTTTGAAAGGGTACAAGTCATAAGCCGTGATACCCATAGTCATCCCTGAAGCCACATCCATTGGTAAAAAGCAGAAATGAAATTCGGTGTGCCCACCGGAAAGAAAGAATCATACTCCGTAAGTAATTAAGAAAATGACAAGTGAGAAGCCAAGAGGGAGAGAATGCATGGTGGTAGTGGGAGTGGAGAATAGAGTGGGTTTGCAGACCTGAAAAAGGAGACTTGAGCAAGATTTGAAGGCCACCACATCTGAACTGGGTCCACCAGATACCTCCTTAACATGCCTGCCCATCCATATCCTATTACCTGTATGCATGTATTATCATGTATTCACTTAGTACATACTTACTACTAAGTGATTTTAATTATTTACTAGTTAAAATGCCAAACTTGCAATCCTAATCCATTACCTACTTACTACTTTTTGACATCTATAAAGATTACAGATTGATTTGAAAAGGATGTGGCATAAGTATACAGATTAATTTAAAACATGAACAATCCTAACAGATTACAGAGGATTATTATGAGAACATGCATGTAAACTGTAAAGTAGTGGGTCGTCTAATAGGGACAAATGGACAAAACAAACTAAATTACACACGCAAAACAACAAGCTAGTAATTAACTAAGGATGATGATGAGGGACGAAAACAACAAATGCTTGTGTGGCCGCCTTATTGATTTTGATGTGATTGTCTGATTCACGCAATGCATATAGCATACTATAGCATATATACTTCCTACTGTAATATATAAAATTAAACAACATAGTCATAGAGTCATAGAGTCATAGAGTCATAGTATAGTGTGGTGGATAAGACGGAGTCGGAAATTAATTAAGGGGATATACTACATTAGTTAGAAGATGGAGACAGACATGCAGCAGCAGTTGTTTGAATGTTACTGTAACTGCGAAATTAATCAAGTCTAACGCACACTTGTACAGTTGTAATTTGAATTTGAATAAATAAAAAAAAAGAAAGAAAAGAACCTGTGTAGTGAGGACAATGAACAAGGCGCAGATAAAAGAGAGGGACTGCTTGTAGTAAGCCTTCATGACAGCAATAGCACCGATAGAGTAGGCGTCACCACCACCGTAAGAGACCCCACAATTGGCGAAAATGGTGATGATGACGTGCTCTTTAATGTTAAAGGGACCCGGATTGAGAGAGAATTGCCATCGGTCACCGAAGACGGAGAAGGTGCGGGTTGGGAGGACACGAGCCATGAAACGGCCAATGGGTAGGACAGCAATTTGCAGGAGGATGGCGGAGATGGTGAGGGGCTGCGTTCTGAATATGAAGAAAGTGTTAAGAAATATAAGAAGGACACATGAGATGAGTCCAAGTGACCATGCCCTGAAAGTCAGTACTGGCATGTTCGGGTCGTCGGTCTCGGGCACAACCAGCGCCACTTCCTCTATTTCGCACCTTGAACTACTCTCCGACGACGACGACGACGACATTCTTTCTTTCTTACTTTGTTTCTTTCTTTCTTTCTTTCTTTGAGTAGTATATATATGTGAGAATACTGAGAGAAAGAGAGAGTACTGCTATGCTACTGTTGTTACTAGTGAGTATGGAGTATATGAGTATATATGAGAAGGAATATGGAGTAAAATTATTATGATATGCAATGACCAAGGGGGGAGAGTAATAACTAATAAAGAGGCAGTTGTTTTGTTTTTTCCTAATTTGCTAAACTACTTTTGACGTTTTTGTCCTTCATATTTCTCTCTCTTTTCCGTTGTCCTTCTCAATATCATCCATAGTGGAGCCCTTTTTGGGGATTTTCCTCTTGTTTTTTAAGCATGAGGACTTCACAAGCTGCTTTCCCCCTGACACACTTCTCTCTCCTCTCTCCCCTTGCCATGCTGTCTCCCTACGTGGCTCTCTTACTTTTCTTTCTACACCTAGGATTCCGCCCTCTTCCCAACCCGCCCTTTATTCAAATCATATTATTAATTACAATTATTATTATTTTCCTACCAAATTCTAACTTTAAATGCAATTTACCCATTTCAATAACACTTATTCCATTTCTTCAACCACCAACATTATTCAAATTAAAATTAGGTTATTCAACATGATACCCTTATAGTAACCCTCCTTTTTTCAAATTATACATGATATCCCTAAACTTAGTAAATAGTACATAAAATACCCAAATTACAAAAAATCAAATCTTAAAACACCTAAACTTTACAAAGAAAATATTTTATAATTATCTAAACGATATTTATGTTAATGATATGCCAAATTCTTGTCAAAAGATAAACAAAAAAGTGCATAATATAAACGTTTAAAAGAGGCCGATTATTGCATTTTGGGTATTTTAAGATGTTTTCATTAAGTTTAGGGGTGTCATATAGACTTCGAAAACTAGAAAGGTACCATGTAGAATTCGAAAAAATACAAGGGTACCACGTAGAAAAACCCATTAAAATTTGTCGTCAAAGCTAATTCAAACGCACCACTCATCTAATCCAACACTTTGAAATCGATTGTCACATCACAACTCACTCTCGCCGGAAAGATACGTCAATGGAGTCAGAAATACTGGTTCAAAAATCAGATATATGTCTTCATTGTCTCTCGAGAACGTTGTTAAGTTACTTAGGTCGAAATGTTGAATAATGAATACGCAAGGCGACAAGCGTCTTAGTATTTCTTACTTCACATTTAATTTATTTTTTTCCTTTCTTTGTTAATTTCAGAACTTCGGTATGAAAATCGGCTACTCGATTTTATTTTATTTTGTCCCGATTTTTCACTGAAAACCGGTTCGGGTACCCAAATCGTAATAAACCCAAACATTTGGGTTTGTAAAACTAAAAGCATGTGTAACGCCCCGAAATTTCAAGTACATAGGGAGCACAAAATAACTCCTTTTATTATTAATAATGGCAGCGTAGTTACAAGGCGTCACCGCCGTATTTCCCTTCCGGAAAATACAAGGCTATACTATAAAGTAAATACATGTGAAAAGAATTAAAACTAAAACTCTATTTAGTTGAATTATACATCTTATAAGTCTTAGCTTCTATATGAAATTTCTCACACTTGACCCTCCCTGGTACTGAAACCTGAAAAAGATTGAATATGACGGGATCAGCCAACCACATGCTGAGTATGACTCTGATCGTCTCCACCGGCCCTACTTTTCTGGGTTTAATATTTTATTTCATTCACATCTCACAAGTATGAAATACGGAGTAGGTCATATGAAACATAGTCCAATAATTATTATAGAGTCCACACTAGTCATCATCGTGCAACATGTCATTCACAATTATACCGGTCTACCATTACTGAATTGAGATACATTACGGAGTAATTACTCCCCTGGGCTAAGCCCTCCTCCATGTACACAGGACCATATAATTATTTATGTAACCCCCTGGCACTTTCACCAGTAATAACCAGAACCGCAGTTCTCATATCATGGAGCCGTGCTCCCTTCCATGTACACAGGTTACGTTTGTAATGTCATCTCCCTCCCGTAATCGTATCCCGAATGCTACAATTGGGCAATTATACATTATAAAAAAAGTACCAATATGACAAACATTATGACATATAAGACATAAATATAACATAGACGGAGTATAACAGTTATAACATAAAATTTACGATAAACTTATGATCACCAATTAATTCTAACATTGTCTTATTTTAAAATAGATACTTAGTTATATCGATGAAGGGTCCCGTAATCATACCTTATTCTTTTATATAGAGTAATAGACTTAGGGTGTACGTATTAAGTGCCTCTGCCCTTCTCTCATTTCTCTCTGTATTCTATCTTTTTCTTTTGTTTTAGTGTACTCTTATCAACATGAATGATGAAGGCTATTTATAGTACTTAGAATTAGGTGTGTGTATGTGTGCATCATGTTAGTGTTGTGTTTTTATTTTTCATCTTCTAAGTCTTAATGGTTAAGTTATGTAGTGATAGTCATCTTAAAAGATTAGATCAACTTATCAACCTAGGCCTTATCACATAGCATGCTAATATTTAAGTTCATGCATAGGTATCTTATTAAGACAAATGTCTAATATGGAGTTTCAAGATTATTATTATTAATATAAAGAGTATATTAAATCATTATTATTACATTTTATAAGGGGTTCATAATATTATATCCAAACACATTAGTATATTTAGTTAGGGAATCATTCATAAATAAAGTCAAATTTAGTCGGATATTACTCTATACGTGAAATAATAGCCTTAGCTCTAACTCTTAGTACCATACTTGTACTCTATATTATTTGATACTAATCTTTTATTTCGAGGATATTACAGCAGGTTTCATAGCAGTTTTGATTTTTCAAATCCAACGGATTCGATTGTGCTTATCACCGTGAAAAATCACAGGACTATTTATGGATTCATATTGTCTTCTAAGGCCCTGTTCTTTTGAGTTGAAAGCTGCTGAACTTTTCTGAACTAAAATTATAGGATCTGAACTTTTCTGAACTAAACTTATAGAAGCTGAACTTTTCTGAACTTATAAGAGCTAAATTGAACTGAACTTATAAGAGCTGAACTGAACTGAATTTATAGCAGCTTCACTTTTCTGAATTGAACTTATAAAAGTTGAGCTTTTCTGAGCTAAACTTATACGATCTGAATTTAACTTAACTTAATTTAATTTAATTTAACTTTATGATTAGAGATAATTCTCATGGTACCCCTGTGGTTTGAGCTTTTTCACGTGGTACCCAGATTTTTAAGAATCTGCTCATGGTACCCCTCAACTATCAAAATTGTGCACCATCTACCCTAGGCCTTAACTCCGTCAATCTTTGTTAAAGGTAGACACTTTTTCGAATTTTAATTGTTGAGAAGAAATTAGTTATGATAACTACTTTTTGAAGTTGTACTACTAATTACTCTCTTGCACCAACTACCCTTAAGGTTTAAGAATTGTGCACAATGTACCCTTGCACCACAAAAAATATACTCGTAACTTGATAAAGTTAAAAGTGGAAGAAAATGACGTTTTGTAACACCCTCAAATTTGCGGAAAGAAAAAAAATTATTTAAATACATCAAAGATACGAATATATAACGAAGGTGTCATTACGTAATAAAAAGGTTCGTTACAAAACAAAATAATATTCTACAAAATAAATATACAAGACGGGAGACATATCTCCCGTATAAATACGGAAATAAACTAGTGTATAATAATATACAAACTATGAACCGAATATAGGTCCAAGGTAAAACTTCACTCGCTAGCTCGTCCATGTACCCCAAATATGCAACACCACCTGTTCGACCGCATTAAATATAAACACGGAAGCCACAGTCAGTGGGGAGTAACTTCCGGATTCTCCAAGACACGCGAAATGTCGAGTTTAATGAAACATGAAAAACATAAAAGCAATATATATAGCAAATACAAAACCTTAACCTATATGATATGCTTTTCATGTTATGAAACAGTTAACTAACATATAACCTAGCATATGAAAGCTATCATGTGAATTCGATAATAAAATATAACTCGAGGTAGGGAAGCTGGTATGCTGGCTCAGCGGGTACCAAGTAACATGGCCCTGATACACTCAAACCCTAATCAACACGTAATCATGTGAATCAGTTAACAACCGTTAATCCAAACTCTATCAATCCTAGCGGCTTGCATCTCACCGTCTAGAACTCATAGAATCATACAAACATGAAAGACCAATACTTCTAGAAACAGGCATAAGTTCTTAGAACAGTCAATAGTCGACTTCTGTAACTCGAGGCTATACCACAAGGTAGGAAAAACCAAGCCCCGAGTATAGATGATCAAGACCCCCACGACAAACAGCTATTCCCGTTCCCAGTCCATGGCAATTAAACGTGCTATGAGAAAAAAACTTAATAGGCCGACCACCCCTAAGAGGAGAGTTGGCTAGTACTTAAGCTGGCTCCAGTCCCAAAACGGATCAGGCAGCCATGCCCCGACTTGGAGATAAGCCCCCCAGGCCGTGACACAAAAGCGATCAAGCGGTAAACTCCGTATGCTCGTTAAAGATAGTATTTGCCTATCAATGTCGTGGTCCAAGCTACTCATTTAGAATTAGCATGGTCAAGACGCCATATACTCATAATTCTCTATGGTTACTTAGTCAACACGACACCAACCATATAATAAAACAGTCACGGGAAAAACATCCTATCATGTGACTAATTGCATATCAATAATAATCACATATCATATCGCCTCATATCTACTAAGGCTAATTCATAATTAAATACAAACCATACTTGAAGACAAAATCCCGACCCGAGTCCCGCGACGGGTCATCAGTCAAATCGGGGCTGACTAGATCTTAGGTTGACCAAACCCGTTGGATCAAACCGGCTAGAAGCAGAGTCTTTATCACATAAACATAAAATCAACATATTCATTACATGTTATTTTATTACTACTTCTAACATGTGAATTATCATATTATACCCAAAACCCGCTTGACTTAAATGATTTCACCGTAAACTAATCTCGTATTATAATTTCTAACATGTGAGAAATAATAATTTTATGAAAACCTTTTTAATTAAATATTTTACTTATTAATATTTCCCACTTGCTAAATATTACCAAACACGATAAAAATGACGATAACTCAAAAACCGACACGAGTCCCAAGGTGGGACCCACGGGCTGAATTGGGCCGGACCCACATGGGCCTGTGTTGGGCCCCACGGCTGTTTTGGCTGAAAAATGGCAGATTTTTACAACTTTCATTTAAAACCGTTTCCTAAAAATTCCCGCATGCTTTAACGTATTTAAAACCCGTCAAAACAACAACCAATCAATCAAACATCGACACAACCCAAAGACCAAAGCCCGGACCCACCTTGACCAACCCAGACCGGGTCTGAACCGGCCTGGACCGGTCTGGTTTGGACCCGGTTCAGCTGCCCCTTTCTCGGTTCAATCTTCAATCACCCAAATCAATTCCAACTTGTTTTTAATCATCAAACAACCATTTTAACAATCTTCCACACAAAATCATAACTTATTGAAATCATCAAAATTTGTCAAGAACACTAAACTTGTTAAAATTTAATAAACAACTTAAAAATTATAACTTGTTAAAAATCATCAAAATTCATCAAGAACAACAAACTTGTTAAAATTTTCTAAACAACATAAAAATCATAACTTAGTAAAAATCATTAAAATTCTTCAAGAACACTAAATCATCATAAAATTTCCTACAACTTAAAAAAATCATCAAGAACACTAAATCATCATAAAATTTCCTACAACTAAAGAAAATCATCAAGAATCATAAAACATCATAAAATTCATACAACATAAAATCATCAAGAATCATCAAACATCACCAAAATTTCCATACAACATAAAAATCATAAAACAACATAATAATTACTACTTAACATATTACTACATAAAAATCCATAAATCATAAAAACATGAACCAAAATTAAAGATGAACCAAAATCCAAATAAATAAAACTACAGGCTATATTACTAGCTAAAATCATAAATACTATAACATGAGCCAAAACTAAAGACTACAAAAACAAAACTAAGGCTATGTGACATTAATTCGTCGAGTAAATCGGAAATGTTACCTTAGCTAGCAAAATCCACTTAGCACAAAATATAAGAAAATATAACTAAGAAAACCCTTCTACTAGTCTTCACCCAAAATATAAGAGTCCCCAAATTCGTCTTCAAACTCTTCCCCTATAAGAAATAACAAGAAAAACAATTATTAGAACTTAAACTAAATTTTCCATAATTAAATGTTGAAAACGATCTTGACGGAATTGAAATTAAAACATACGTGAAGATGGAGAGCGAAGAGGAGATCCTAGAAATATAAATTAGGAAGGATTTAATTAAGAAATGAAGGATTTATGGAGGTTTTGCTCAAGAACGATGAATAACTAAAGATGAACGATGAAGAACGCGAAGAACGATTAAATAAAGTGAGGTTTTGATCTTATTTTGATTTGTTGTAAAATGAAAAGTTGTTTGTGAGTCATATGGGGTGTGTGGGTGCCGTGTGTTTATAGACACATAAAGGTGTCGAGTTTTGAAATTGTTGTTCCGTAATTGACTCGCGTTTAATAATTGTTTTACGGTAAACGATTAAATATAATTTACGATAAAGTTAATATCAAGATATTATGAGATTAAAATGTAAAATAATGAAAATATCAAGGCTTAAGAGTGGGTAAGTGTGCCGTGTGGAATTGTGATTGTCGGGTCTGATTTCGAGCGTTTTGCGTAATTTTCGTTAATGGATCGATAAAGCGAATAGTGATCTAGATATTATGATATTGTAATCAAAAGTAATCAAAATATCAAGGCCATTAGAGGACTTTAAGGAGCCGTGTGGTTTGAGGTGATTTGGGTCTGTTTTTGCTCGATTTGCGTAATCTCCGTTGACGGCTCGATAAAGTAACAAATATCTAAGATATTTGTATTATTTTAATCGAATCAATTAAAATATCCAATCGTGAGTGGAAAACGATGACATGGCCGCTTGACTCATGCCAAAGTCGAGTTTCGATTTTGTTGCGCGCTTTACGATGCGTCGGGAATAGTTAAATGACGTTCGGTTAAAACCGTAAACGTTATTCTTTAAATTCCGAATAAATTCAAAATAATTATATTAAATTATGATAAATCTTAATAAATCGAAATAAAAATAAATCAAAAATATTATTTTTTTAAATAAAATTTCGGTCTTCATACTTATGAGACGAGTCGGGAAAAGTCAACGGAAGTCAAAATCGACTAAAAAGTCGGAAAAAGTCAAAATGGCTTAAAAGTTCAGAAAAGTTTAAGACGACCTAAAAATAAAAAAAAGTCAATGACGACTTTAAAAAGTCAAGGAAAAGTCAAAGACGGTTTAAAAGTCAAGAAAAGTCAAAGATGACCAAAAACGGTCTTTTCATGAAATCTCTCAAAAATTCCAAATACGAACGCGGAATTTCAAAATACGACTCGGAACAAAAATTCCTATATTAAAAACTTAAGTTCTACTGAAAAGTATCCATAAGCTATTGCTTAAGCAAATTGGGTACTTTTCGGGTTGTTACAATCACCCCTCCTTTTAAAAAGTTTCGTCCTCGAAACTTAGAAGAAGGAACGTAACATATATGTAGGTCTATTTCAAAACTGTTAAAAATATATTTGTAATAAAATACGGGGTCTTATCTACGGAACGGCAGGTTCTCGTCAGCATCAAGAATATCGATAGAAGGTACGTAATCTTCGAACGGTTAAATCGAATAGAAAGAGGAAAGAAAGAAGGAAATTTACCTCAAGCAAAGAGCTCGGGATATTTAGCTAACATTTTAGCTTCGGGTTCCCACGTTTCTGATTCGACGTTTCCACAACGCCAAAGGATACGAACTAAAGGCACCACCTTGTTTCGGAGTTGTTTGTTAGCCCTTTCAAGTATACGAATCGGCCTTTCTTCCAAAGCCAAATTAGGTTCCAAGTCCAACACTTCTTCTTGAATAATATGACTCGGATCACTGATATACTTCTTCAACTGAGAAACATGGAACACATCATGAACTTTGCTCAAGTTCGAAGGTAATTCCAGACGATAAGCAACAGGACCAACTCTTTGAAGCACACGAAACGGTCCAATATATTTAGGACTCAACTTCCCTTTCACTCCAAACCGTTTCACTCCCTTCATAGGTGACACTTTAAGGAATACACGGTCATCCACATCAAATTCAAGCGGTCGTCGACGAACATCGGCATAGGATTTCTGTCTATCTTGAGCGGCTTTCATTCGTTCACGAATGACTTGAACTTGATCGATCGTTTCAGTAACAATGTCGGGACTCAACATATGATCATCTTGTACTTGATCCCAACAAACAGGACTACGACATTTCCTACCGTATAAAGCCTCGTATGGTGACATCTTGATAGAAGCATGATAACTGTTGTTATAGGAAAATTCCACCAAAGGCAAACTCTTCTCCCAAGATGTATGAAAATCTAAAGCACAAGCACGAAGAAGATCTTCCAAGGTTTGGATCGTTCTCTCAGTTTGACCATCAGTCGCGGCATGAAAAGCTGTGCTCATCAACAATTTACTACCCATGGCTTCTTGTAAGGCTGTCCAGAATCGGGAACAGAATCTCGGATCACGATCGGAAACTATATCTTTAGGAACTCCATGGTAGCGTACTATCTCTCTCACATAGGAATCAGCTAAGTTATCTATACTCCAAGTTTCTTTGATAGGTATGAATCTGGCACACTTGGTTAGACGGTCTACAATAACCCAGATGGCATTCTTTCCACTAGAAGTTCTAGGTAACGCCATCACAAAGTCCATAGAAATAGACTCCCATTTCCACAGAGGAATCTCCAAAGGTTGCAGCAAACCTCCGGGTCTTTGATGATCAATCTTCACCTTCTGACAAGTAAGACATCTACTAACATACTCCTTCACTTCAATCTTCATCCTAGGCCACCAGAATTGTGGTCTCAAATCTTTATACATTTTGTCGCCACCCGGATGAATAGAATAAGGAGAAAGGTGAGCTTCATCAAGTATTCTCTTCCTCAACTCGGCACTTCTCGGAACATACATTCGACCATGGTAACGAAGGTAGCCATCATTATCCACCACACAATCCTTAGCTTGCCCAAGTAGAATTTTTGATCGAATGGCGATAAAAGTAGCATCCTCCGGTAAACAAGTACGAATCTCACGATAAAAATCAGGTTCCGCGGTCAAAGCACCAAGATAATCAAATCCTTTCCCAACGAACTGTATCTGAAGCTTCTGAAACTCGGTTACCAGCTCATCGGGTAAAGTACCAAGAGCATTTAATGAATGACTAGTCTTCCTACTCAAAGCATCTGCTACGACATTTGCTTTTCCCTCGTGATAAATCAACTCAGCATCATAATCATTCACCAACTCTAACCATCTTCTCTGCCTCATGTTCAATTCTTTCTGAGTAAAAATGCACCTCAAGCTTTTATGATCGGTGTAAATTCGGCAATGAACTCCAATAAGGTAATGTCTCCAAGTTTTCAAGGCATGTACTACAGCTGCTAACTCAAGATCATGAGTCGGATAATTCACTTCATGAACCCTGAGTTGTCGAGAAGCATAAGCAATAACCTTTCTATTCTGCATCAAGACACATCCCAAACCATGCTTAGAAGCATCACAATATACATCATACTCAGCTTCATCATCTGGTAATGTTAAAACCGGTGCGGTAGTCAATCTCTTCTTCAATTCCAAAAAGGCAATTTCACATTCATCGGTCCAAACATACTTTGCTTCCTTCTTTAGCAATTGTGTCATCGGTCTAGCTAATTTGGAGAAATCTTTCACAAACCGACGATAATAGCCTGCTAAACCAAGGAAACTCCGGATTTCGGACACATTTTTCGGACTTTTCCAATCCACAACCGCCTCAATTTTAGCTGGATCAACCATAACACCGTCTTTGGAAATGACATGACCAAGGAAAGATACCTCGGGCAACCAGAATTCACATTTGGAGAACTTAGCATACCACTTTTGGCGTCGAAGAACGCTCAAAATGGTTCGAAGATGATCGGCATGTTCTTCTTTTGATTTAGAAAAGATCAGAATGTCATCAATAAATACCACCACACATTTATCAAGATACTCCCGGAAGGTACGATTCATCTGATCCATGAATATAGCTGGAGCATTAGTCAAACCGAATGGCATCACATTGAATTCGAAATGACCATACCTCGAGCTGAAAGCAGTCTTCGGAATATCTGCTTCCCGAACGGGAATCTGATGATAACCCGATCTAAGATCAATTTTAGAGAAAGTAGAAGCACCCCGTAACTGGTCAAATAGATCATTAATACGAGGAAGAGGATATTTGTTTTTGATGGTGACTCGGTTCAATTCACGATAATCGATGCACATACGCATTGAACCGTCTTTCTTCTTGACAAATAGTACGGGCGCACCCCAAGGAGAAGAACTAGGCCTTATGAAGCCTTTCTCAATCAAATCATCGAGTTGGATTCTCAACTCTTTCAACTCAGAAGGCGCCATACGATAAGGAGCTTTGGCAATTGGTCCAGTTCCAGGAACTAGATCAATAGAGAATTCAACATCTCTTTCCGGAGCAATTCCCGGTAATTCATCGGGAAAAACATCTGGATATTCACAAACAATTGGAACATCCTTCAAAGAAGGAAGAGAAGAATCAGAAGTAGTCACTACACATAGAAATGCTTGATGACCCTTCTTCATAACATTTAACATTTTCATTGCCGAGATTAACTTCACCGTTGTTTGCTTTCTAACTCCTTGATAAGAAATACGAGCACCCAAAGGACTTTTGAGAATGATTTTCTGATCACGACATTCAAATCGTGCATGATGAGTAGCTAACCAGTCCATACCCAGAATAATATCAAACTCTTCTAAAGGAAACCGAAGAAGATTTGCAGGAAAAATAGATCCATTTATGGATATTGGAATGTCGGAATGAAGATAAGAACATGAAAATACTTCTCCAGATGGTAAAGAAATAGGAGTAGTTTCTCCTACTGAAGCTTTAAGCGGTAACTTATCGGATAGTCTCATGGAAATAAAAGATAAAGAAGCTCCCGTGTCAAATAAAATTAAACACGGTAAATCATAAATCGAGAACATACCCGTCACAATATCGGGTTGGGCATCCGCCTCAGCACGACTCATAATAAAAATACGACCCTTAGGTCGCCCAGAAATAACCGGTGTAGAAACCGTCTTCTTCCTCTCGGGACATTCATTAAACCTATGCCCCGGTTTTTGACAATGAAAACATACTAGTGGCTTGTTGAAGCAACCAACACCCGGATGAATAGGCCTCTTGCACCGAAAGCACATACGATCTTTAAGATCGTTGTTGTTACTCGGAATAAAGGAACGGTTTCTCTGATTAGCTTGTCCACCCTGGAAGTTTCTCCTCTTGTTTGGAAAAGAGGGAGAAAAGGAAGGTCGAGATGAAGGATATAAAGGTCTCTTGCCAAAGGCATTAGGAGCAACATAAGAAGCACGAGCTTCCTCGGCAATCTCCCTGATAGAACTCTCCGCCCAGATGGCATCATTATAAATCGAGACAAAGGAAGTGGAACCTCTACTGATCTTCCCCTTTATCTGGGGAGAAAGCTTTCCAAAATAAAAGAAAGCTTTGTCTTCCTCTACCCTAATAAGTCGAGTGGCATAATGAGCCAACTCATTGAACCGGGTAGTAAACTCCTGAACAGAAAGAAGTCCTTGTTTAAAATCCATGAACTCCTTCAACTTTTGTTGTCTCAACTCATCGGGATAAAACCTCGCTTCCAAGAGCTCACGGAAACGATCCCACCCGAAATTAGGCTCCAACTTAGCGGTAGGACCTGAAAGAGTCCACCACTGATCCGCTTCCTTCTCTAAGAAGTGAGAAGCTAGACGGACCTTGTCCTCTTCAAGGACATCGTAAAGAGAAAAACTCTTCTCCATCTCTCGTAACCACACCGAAAGTTTAACGGGATCCACTTCGCCATCATAGGTTTTGGCTTGACTCCTCGATAGCTGTGAAGCAACCCACGTATAACTCCCGTGTCTCTCCCGATCAGGAACAGGAGTAGGAATCGGATTAGCTTGCTGGTTTTGCAGATTTTGCTGGTTTTGGATAATTACGGTAAGAGCTGCTAAAATAGTGTTGTCAATCCTCGGAGGCATCTTGCAAAAATGAAAACACAGATTAGTACTTATCATTTAGCAAGAACAAAGAGACTACAACATAAATCCTAATCTACCCATCTTACCCTTCTATCTCACGGTTTATTATTTCTTAAGGTCAAGTTATTTATGCAAGGGTACACAAACGTGCGTCGGGAGCAAAATAGCTCTGATACCAACTGTAACACCCTCAAATTTACGGAAAGAAAAAAAATTATTTAAATACATAAAAGATACGAATATATAACGAAGGTGTCATTACATAATAAAAAGGTTCGCTACAAAACGAAATAATATTCTACAAAATAAATATACAAGACGGGAGACATATCTCCCGTATAAATACGGAAATAAACTAGTGTATAATAATATACAAACTATGAACCGAATATAGTTCCAAGGTAAAACTTCACTCGCTAGCTCGTCCATGTACCC